>QUSF01000020.1:1883623-2048343 GCA_003676055.1 Chloebia gouldiae | reverse complement strand
GGGATGCCAGGATGGAGCCTTGGGGAGCCGGTGCAGCACACGAGCACCACTTGGCATCACACAAACCTCCAGTACCAACCAGAACAGGCACAAAGGAAAGTTAAAGAGCCACTTGCTGCTGCTCTCCCTGCTCACTGCAACACTCCTTCTGAAGGTGTTTGAAGCCCTTCTACAAAATCGTAATTTGAAATGTGTCTCATCTCTGCCCTCACTGAGAGTAAGTTGATGTGTCAGTTGGAGGCTGGCAGCAACCATTTTTGGATGATTGGTTTCAAATCCTCTAATCAGCTTACCATCCAAAATAATTGAGCTGTGTGTTGGGGAGGCCCTTTGAGGCGTGAGTGAAGACATTCTCCCCCAAGGCCCAGAGCAAAATTAGAGCTGTCATTTCCAGCCCCCCATGTTGCCCTCACCTTCCTGCATCAGCCAGCCAGAAGCTGCTTCATGTGCCCAAGAGTGTCCTCCCCATCACGTGTGTAGCTCACAGAAATGCAGGACAGCACCTTTGTTTTTCTAAGAAATACTGGTCTACTACTATACATGGAGATTTAAAGCTAGGATTCAGACACATGTTTTTCTTCTATTTTATCAAAATTTATAACCCTCACTAAACGACCCTTACCAGCCACTCTGTGAAACAACAGGAGACACACTGTGACCCTCATAGTGGAAACCTAACACAGAAGTGACATAAATAGCAAGGAAAAATATATATTAGTAGGGCACACAGTAACAGATGCAGAGCAAGATTTTCTACTTGCACAGGCAGCCCATAATGGTCTTTAAAACAAGGGCAGCGTCCTGTGGGGTGATTTCCTCCCATGCTGTCCTTGCTTAAAGGGAACAAATTACTGCTTGCCAGTGGGGATGATACAGCTGCCAGCTCCAGCACTCCCTTTCTGGCCATCCCACCTGGTGCAAAGCCCCCTCAGGAGGGTGAAACACCAGTTTACAGCCAAAAGCATCACCAACAAAGTTTGCCCATTCCCCCTGAGCTCACACCTCCCCTCTCTATGCCATCCAGGACACCTGCCCCCTCCATCTTCCTTTCACAGCCTCTCTCATTTCCCACAGCTAAAGGAGAAATGCATTGGGAGCTCTGTTCTCCTCTCACAAACTAGCATGCCCTGGTTTTTATATCTTCCCTTTTTTATCTTCCTTTTATTATCTTTCCTTATTTCCTAGTTCTCTGTAATTACATATTGGGACATCAAACAGTGAAGCAGGGACTGCTTTTGAAGGCTTTTATAATTAGCTTTTCTATTGTGTCCTCTAATACCTCCTCTGGCTTTAGACTTACTTTTTTCTGTTCACAACCTCCTGAACATATGGCAGTAAATATGCAGCATGCTGTGAGCCTCACCTGGAGTCTACTTACAATATATCTGCAATGTAAATAACAGACTTCGTGTCAGTCAATTAATCACACACCAGTGCTTGGCAGAGGGCAGGCAGATTGCAGGAAGGGAAATTGAAAGTGGTGTCTTGATCAGCATTGGACTTCAAGTATTAAATATTACCTAAGCTGGCATGCTTCTCTGGCATCACTGCTTTTACCTAAAAATATTCCGTTACAATTGAATAGAATTAATTCAAGGCTAAATTCTCCACTCACCAGGACCATTTTGGTAGCATTTCACCCAACGGAATAATGATCTCATTTCCACAGAACATGACCAAAATGCAAATATCATACAAAAAATTAAATTAAATTAAATTAAATTAAATTTTATTAAATTAAATTAAATTAAATTTAATTTAATTTAATTTAATTTGAAGTGATCCCATGATGATGCACAAAATGAAAATATTGCCATTTCAGTAAAAATGTTTCTTTTTGGTAAAACAAATTCAAATTAATTATGTTACAGATGTGGCTTATTCTTGTTTTTGCAACAATGCATTTGAGCAAGACGAAATACTTTGTTTACCTGATTCACTTTATTTAACTCAAGGGATTCATGAGGATATCATCAATTATAATCACAAACACATCATTTTATGCTTAAAAAAGAGGATCCTATTCCATTAGAGCTCTTCTAATTTGAAGATCTCCAAGGATTTTCTGTACTACATTAAAATCCTTGTCATTCCCATGGAGGACAAGTGAAAATACAGAAACAAATCATCTAATATTTAAACACACTTGCAGACAGCACAGCACAAAGATCTCACGGGAAGAGCTTTCCTAATAACAATAAAAATCTCATTGAAGGTAATGAAGAAGCCTGTTCATGGCTGAGGTTCTCCCACGTCTCACTGTACCTGGTCCTGAGCTGGTCTCTGCCAGGGCAGGTGCCTGAGAGGGCTGCCTTCAGGCAAGTGGACAAATTGTGCCCTCAGCCACCTCCCTCCCAGCTCACACCACTGCAGTTCAGCCCTACAGGTCTTCAAAGGCTTTGTTTTATTGCCTTCATCCTGCTTCTTCTGAGAACTTATTCCTACAGGGAATCCCTATGCTCTTTTCTGCAGTTTCCCTTTACAGAAAACTCCATCTTTTCAGGAGATGAAAAAAACTTCAGGGACTAGATCAACCTTTGGCTTAAAAGCCACTGACCTCTGATGGTCACCAGAAGAACTGGTTATGCATCCAGGACAAACAATTATCTCCTATAGGTGACTTGAAACCCAAAGCCCACTGCTGCTCCTAAGGGCTTTGGTGGCATGGTGGGAGCTGAGGCTGCCTGGTGCTGGGGCACCCCCCTTACCCTGCAGACCCCATCCATGCCCATCCCATGGAGAGGCCTCTCTCCCCATCCCTGCCAACCTCTGCTCTCCCAGGACAGGGCCGTGCGTTCCCCAGGCCGTGCTGACCATGAAGGGAGCCCCAGGACAGCCATGCAGGTGCAGCACCCTGTGGCTGCAGAGTGATTTTTATTTTCAGCAGCAAAGTGAAAACTGTTCTCAGTGGGGATCAGTCCCTTCTGGCAGCATTCCCCAGTGTCTGTAGGGTACAGCAGAGTCTTACTAAAGAGTTTCTGTGCAGGGGGCATCTGCAGGGACCCCTCTCTCTCTGTGTTCTCCTAGGGCTAATAAATAGCTGAGCTCACCTGACTGACTTCAGTTTTAGTGATGGCATGACCCTGAGTTCTTTTACTCTGCTGGCTACCAATTTCCATCAAGCTTTCAGGTCTTTTGCAACTTTGAGACCTGTATCCCTGTTACATTTGATTAAGCAACATTAACCAACACATTCCAAAGGGAGGTGGACAGTGTACTGACAATACCTTAGGAGAGTGCCCATAAATTTCCTTCAGGGAAAAAGATATTGATTTGCAAGCATAAGCATGCAGAAAAGGCAACCACACCACAGCAGAGTAAAGAATACTTATTTAGCATATTGGTCTATAATGTCTTGTTACACCAACAGTAACAGCACCAAAGCAACAGAAGCAAAAAACACATACAGGACATTTTGATATTTGGGACATTACTATGCAGTGGTGCTAACAACCACTGGGAATAAAGGGAAGTTAAGGTGTTTAAAGGATGGCAGCTCTTGTAGGGATGTAAAAGCTATTGAAGTTGAGGGGATTTTAGTATTTCAGAGAATATGGATTTGAAGTGTTCCAACCAGCTGTACAAAGAGCATGTACAGCCCCAGGAAGGGCCAGGTTCTGTGCTCAGCTTCCAGCCTCAAAAATGGACAGGCAAAGCTGTGTCCCCAGCTGGTCCCAAAGGACAGGAGGGGCCAGGCAGCCCTTCCCCTTGGCTGTGGCCAGCTCATGGGGAAGTAGGGCAGAAAATTCCAAGGATCTCAGCCCAGGCCAGACCTGACATCCCCTTCCAGTGCAAATGCTGCCAGCGCTGGGCAGGGGATGTGCTGCCAGCAGCCAGAGGGGCTCAGGGGGGCTGGCACTGCTCCACATGGAGTCCTGAGCAACAAACAGGGGGAAAAGCCACAGACCTGGAGGCCAACATACCTAGCAGTCCATAACTCCGTGATTTGGCCTCCGAAGTGCAAGTGTTTAACTTTGACCAACACAGCACCTCGGGTCCCTGCATGTTTCCTGGCGCCCCTGGTACAGCCACAGGCTGTGTCCAGTCCAGGGAAACGGGGCTGTGGTGAACACCAGCTCCAGCTCTGCCTCCAGACAGAGCACCACTCAAACTGCAGCCCCCACTGGGTTCAATTAAGCAGCTTTTGTCTCTTGACAGGACTTGACCATGGAGCAATGCTTGAGTCAGACACAAAGACACAAAGACAAGCCCTGAGGCAGAAGATCTGATGATATTTCTAAGTTAATTTATAATTTCAGTGCTTTTACTCTTTAAAGATAAAGTAACTAAGATGATGTTGTGATTAAGGTGCAGAATGTCTAATTTGAGAGATGTATAAAAGGCAATCAAGGAGTGCTATCTATCAGGAGATAACTGCAAGTCTTTTCCCATCATTGCTATAAATCTTTCACTGAGAAGAGCTACTACATTATAAAGAACAAGAATTTAAAAAAAAATAAAAGAAGACATGTTAAACACTACCTAACAAGCTTCATGACATGAGCACAAAAGTCTTAAATTCAATGTCATAAATTCAATACCATCAGAAGATTCAGATACAATGTCCTTAGAGACAGTGCTGTGTAAGTCAAGCACAATATTAAAAGACACTGAAATCTTTAATCTACTATCTACTTTAATCTACTATCTTTAGTGTTAAATATTTTAAATTCATAGATCCAATTCAGAGAAATATCACAGAAGCATCATCAATTCTTTTTCCCTTCTGACACATATTTTTTATAGCTTTGCCATAGTTTCTGCAATTAAAAAATATCCCAAACATTTACAGAAAGTAGATGAGACAGAAAACTGACCTTGTGGACAGGATCACATGCCATCATTATGCTTACTCCAATAAATACCCCCAAAAAGGCCAAGATTAATATCTGCATATATTTAAATTACCACTTTGAAAGAGATTAGGCTTAAGGCATCACACCTATTCCCAGAAGCAGCATGCAGTGATTGTTCCCTACAGGTATTTCCAAAGGGAAAACACCTTGTTCAAAAGTATTGAATGTTGTGATAGTGGCATATATAAAACCCTCTCCTTTTAGTTTCACATTTAGGGCACATATGCCTTTATTTTCTGTTTAAATGTACTAATCTTCTTAACGGTATAATCAAGCCTTTAATATATAATATTATCAGTTTATATTTAGAAGGAATAACCATCATGTTAGTGGTGATGGACATATCTCTCCATTCATCTGACTGAAATACCCTGGATAAATCCCTTTGCCCAATTCATTTCTGCAGAGACAGCAAGAGGCTTTATTTAATTTAAAAGCATTCAGTTGCAATATATTTATAGTTAATATGTAAAAATCCTGCTTTAAGTTTGAGGAACATTTCTTTCTTCTTCCATTTCTCATAGGGAAATGTTCCAGTTTGTAGCTTTTTAAGTAACACAGGCTATAAATTCAACAAAAGGTATTCCTACAGCGAATAGGTCACAAAGACTTCAATTATCTTTGCATCCTTCCAAAGTTTTGTGTTCTTGGAAGGTAAAAATGAGCCTGAGCCCCTAGGTACAAATTTTAGGAAGTTCATATTTAAACATACCCCAGAACACAATGGGTTTTTTGGTTTTGTTGTTGTTTTTGTTGTTTTGTTTGTTAGTTTTTGGGGTTTTTTATTTTCTTTTTTTTTCTTTTTCTGTTCTTTCAGTAGAAGATTTCCCAGTAATTCCTAATTCCTCTCCAATATACTACCAGGACTGCACCACATAAAAAATGCCCCCACCAATACAAAACCTGAGCCAGATCTAAGCCCCTGAAACATGGTCTTTCTGAGAGATATTACAGGGGGATTATAAACACCAGACAGCAGAGCTATCTTTTGGCACATGACAGGCATTGCATTAAGCCTGCCATGACGCATACATTAAACATAATAAATAGCTGCTATAGTCCCAGGTCCCCAAAATACATATTAAGGTCTCTCACATAGATTTTCTTGTGGCACCTCCTCTGATTCTGAAGAGCACATTAAATGTTTAGCCACCCAAAATGTAACTATTCATCCTAGCAGCAACCTGATTGCCTGCAACTGAAAAGCTCAAGAAAGAGTTAAGTAGACAGCCATTAACAAAGAATATAATGGAACATGCTCTTACATGCATAATTAAAAGAAATGTATTATTATCCTTTAATTATACCTAAAAAATTCCAAATTAATCAAAAATAATGGAGAAAATGTGATGTGTTATTACCATTGATTCCCAATTTATCTTAAAGGTAAATACCTATATAAGATACTCATAAGTAAAACCCAAAATTAAAAGGTCCATCAAATTCTGGCCTAATTACAAAGGCATCAATCTCTCTTTATACCAGAGCATAGTGTTCTTGATGTAAAAAAAGCACAAAGAGGATGATTCCCCTCTAATTCAAACAAATTACAGCCACTCTGCATGCTAACCCTAACAAACACATATTAAATTCAGCAGAAGGGATGAGAATTGAACTGGCATGCAGCTGGAACCTCTTCCAGATCATTTGACCAGGAAATGTTTTTCCCACTGACACATCTGCCCAGCAATGTGGACGAAAGTCACTACGTGGAAGCTGTGGATGTTAATTCTCTGAGCAATGAGCCCAGCATTCTGAAAAAGGAGAGAAGAAGGGGAAAATTTGGGTAAGCTGAAAATCTGACTGTTCCCTCACATGTGGTCATCTCTTCTGCCTCACCTGCCTACACCTGGATGCCACAGTCAGCCTTGCCCCAGTGCAGCACTACCCCAAGAGGGATGGGAACTGCCATCCAGATGTTCTGCACAAGGAGTTAATTGGGAAAATTTTCAAGAAGAGAGGAGGGTTAAATCTTGTCCCGCTGTCCGAAGGTTTTGCGAGGTATCACTCATATTACACAATGCATCAAGGAGCTGCAGGCTTTGCTGGCACTGATCCTCTTCCATGGGGATGACAGTCCTCATCTCCCTGAAGTGCTAAAAGCTGGCACTCCCCAAGACAGAACAAGAAAATTTTGGTTTGTCAACAATTTGACCATTCTGAAGATTTGAGGTACTATGCTTACTAGCTTGTATATGAGTTCTGCACCTTATAAAAAATCTACATGCTCTAGAGAAAATACATCAATTAGAACAAAAAGTTTCCCTGTTTCTGACTGTTTGTTTGTAGAAAATACTTGGTAACTGCAAAAAGTGCAGGCTTTGTAAATCTAGAATGAAAGGTTACTAGTTACAGAGCAAGTCACTAGTGTTTCTTAGCAGTTAGTGAAATGCAATCAAAAGAAATATTGTAATGTTACTAATTTTACAATGTGCTTTCTCAAATGGAAAATACTGCAATTAGAAGGAGGATTTGCTCTCTACTGGAATCTCACTAATTGGGCAAAAGGTACTTGGGGGGGAGTTGTTCATTGGGGTTTTGGGCAAGGTCCCAGAAGAAGAGTAGTCAGCATGTAATGCATCACTACCAGTGCTCAAAGACAGTTTAGAGTTTAAAAACTCCATTTATACAAAGAAAACAGCCAGATGCCACGGCATTGGTGCTTTGTCAGTGATGAGTAGCATAAAGGCTCCCTAACATCTGCTACCACTTGAGGAAACAAAACTTACTTCTCTTTGAGTGCAAATGTCCACAGAATAATCTGGGCTGCCTGAGGCTGGGGAGGGACCAGTGCTGCCAGCTCCAGCCAAACCCACACTTTTTCATCTCCGCTGGCTGAGGCAAATTCTGCAAACATCACAGCTCTGCTGAAACTCCTTTGCACTTCACAACTGCATTAACCACATGCTGAAGGAAAAGCAGGGCAATAAAGAACACAGGGATCATTTCCCTGAAGGAAATAAACCTGTATCTCTCAGACATATTTTCTATGTCTGCTCTCAGCAGTTAATTTCTGTTTGAGGTGGACAACCTGTAAATATAATTCCATGAAGAAAAGAGATCATTTTAAAGACATGAAGGTCTCTTTGTCTAGGTCAATGAACCCAAATTCTGAAGATGCACTGCAACAGGTTTTTCAGATCAGAAGCAGAAGTACCCTTTAACTGTAAGACATTACATTGCTGCAGAAGGAGGCAAGTGAGAGATCTCCTCTAAGCCTTTTTTACAAAACACTGCAACACAGAAAAGATTTCTGCTGAAAAAGAAAACTGAAAAATGACTAGGTGTATAGGAAAATGTCAAGTTACACATTAGTAGCCACACAGCAACCACAGGTATCATTTTAGAAAATGTGAGTTTGTTACCTTGGAAATGTTAGTATTGTTACCAACTGCCCTTTGCTGCCTTAATGAGTGAATTATGATTCTGCAATTTATTTTGGGAACAAACACAAGGAGAGTGGTCTGAATCAGATCTGTGCAGTGGCCGGAAATTAAATGGTCAACTTGTCAGAAGTAGAACGCTTTGATTTTTGGTTCAGTGACCAAAATGAAAAGAAAAAGAAAGAAAAAGAGATCAGCTTGGGCCACCATAAAAGATTTACTGCAGGATCTGGCACACACAAAAAAAATAAAATTAAAATATCAGTTAGGTCAATATGAAAATCTTCAGTGAACCTAAAGAAATTAGATAAAGACTTTTGTTCAAGCAGAAAAGTCTCATTCCATTTTCTGATTATGCATATAACTTCTTTTTCAGTCAGTTTCACAATTAAGATCCTTTTCCAAAACAAAAATAAGAACTATTATTTGAAAATAACAGTAATATATTTCAAATATTTCACTTCTCCCCATTTTTCATTAAAACTTTTACCAAATTCTATTCAAGTTCATTATCAGTTTTTCTCTTTGACAAAATCAGATGACAAATTAATTCACTATGAACATGGAAATTCCAACTAAATAAATTCCAAGAATCACAGAACAGGTTTGCTTGGAAGGGACCTTACATATCATCTGGCTCCAGTCCTCCTGCCATGGGCAGGGACACCTTCCACTAGACCAGACTGCTCAAAGCCTCATCCAACCTGGCCTTGAATGCTTTTAGGAATGGGGCATCCACAACTTCCATGGAAAACCTCTTCCAGTGTTTCACAGCAAAGAATTACTTCTTAATATCTAATCTACACCTGCCCTCTTTCAGTTTGAAGCCATTTCACCTTCTCCTGTCACTACATGCCCTTGTAAAAATCCCTCTCCAGCTCTCTTGTTGGCCACCTTTGGATACTGGAAAGCTGCTCTAAGGTCTCCTCAGAGCCTTATCTTCCCTGGGCTGAACAGCCCCATTTTTCTCAGCCTGTCTTCCCAGGAGAGGCCTGATAATCTCCATGGACCTTCTCTGGACTCACTGCAACAGGTTCAAGCTCTTCTTATGTTGTGAACACCAGATCTGGATACAGAACTCCAGGTGGGGTCCTGTGAGAGTGGAGCAGAGGGGCAGAACCCCCTCCCTCTCCCTGCTGCCCACACTGCTTTGGATGCAGCCCAGGATGTGCTTGGCTTTCTGGGCTGTGAACACACATGGCCAGCTCACATCCAGCTTCTTATCCACCAGCACCCCCAAGTCCTTCTCCTCAGGGTTGCTCCCAATCTATTGTCCACCCAGCCTGTGTTTGGGCGTGGGATTCCTTGTGCAAGAATAATACCAACTTGAAAAACTGCCTAACAGGGTATCAGCAAATGAACTATAATACTTAGAAAGCATAAAAATATTTGCCAGACGTTTTGAATCTTTGTACTAATCTGTATGAAGTTCTGAAGATTACACTTGTTTTGGGCCAGAGTCAGAAGAATTGCTGTACAAAAATGTTTAACACTGAACTTCAGCCAGGGCTTCTTTTTTCCAAATATCTAGGAACTAATTTTCTAAGCACTTTTAAATACTGATCCTTTGATTTTGACACCTGGCATACCTAAAAACTTCTGTGCTGCAAGGCTGGACAAGAGTTTGTTAAACCAGGATCTTTGCCTTGGCCAGTTTGGCTGTTTTGTTTCTCTCTCTGCAGTTCTTTCTACAATAATAATTTCATCCAATGTCCAGATAAATGTGTCTAATTCTGGAAGGAGCGTTGTTTTTTCCTAGCGATGCATTTCCCTCGTGAGATAGGAACACTGGAAGGTTATTGTGTGCTGGAAACCACAGCTTGTTTAGCCAGAAAGATAAATATTATCTATATTTCTTTTTCTTTCCTATGCATTGTATTGTCCTGGAGAGCAGTGGGAACAGTGGAAGGCAAATGGCAGAGACCTTGCCAAGCCCCGTGATGTGATGAATGACTTCTCACATCCCTGGGCCTGACGTGAAGAGAGGCCACAGAGGGTCACACCGCTGTTTGCAGGCATTAAAAAGGCTGATCACCCACCCTTACTTTCGTTTCTAGCACAGGAAGAGCTCCCCCATGCAGGATCCACATGGGAAGACACAGCTCTTCCATGAAGTATTTCTCTGCAAGAACACAGGCCTCCTGCCCAGGAAAGCTGATTTTCTGCATCCTCACTATCTCATTTATGAATATTCTACCAGAATTGTTGAACAATATGACCACAAACTACCTCTCTGCCATAGAGAAAAACACATTCTCAGATTTCAAGTCTTCTGGGCAGAGAGTGTTGTGTACTTTCTCTTTTCCCATTTCCTTCCCTCCTCTTCATTATCATGTGCACACAGACAGACAGTCAACTTTCACTATTCCTCCATACATTCCCAGGGAGCAACTTACATGTGCCACTTTGGGACAATGAATGTGAAAATCCCTTCAAATCCTACATGGAGCAGGAGCTGCCTAGAGTTGGGATGCAGCAGGATGAGAAGGGGAAAGCAGCATTTGTTTCTGGATGCATGCCTGTGCATGAAAGGAAGTTTGCTTGATGGATTTCCCTGTATAGAGTTTTTTTATTTGCCAACTTTTGATTATCTAACTGCACTCTAGAAAATTACACTGGAGAGATGGAAAGAGGGAAACAGTGAGGTCCCTTATTCTGTGTGCTTTTCACCAGCTGGACCACTCGGTGTACAGCCACATTGCAGCCAGGCTCTGAAAGGGGACATGGGATAGGTGCCAGCATCCAACCATCCATGGCAGCAAGGAATGGAAAGACACAGGCACAGCTGGAGCTAGGGCTAGCAGCCAGACCCTTTTCTTGTCTCAGCTCTCTCAGGTCATACCTGTTTATTTATGAAGCTACCCTTCAAGCAGACATGGGGAGGAATAAATAACTGTCTCATCTGAGGCAATCAAAATTTTACTAAGCATATGCAAGGGCTCTTAGCAGCTCACCTCAGTCTGGTTTATAGCTCAGTTTCCTCAGGCCAGTGAGTTTTCCCCAGGCCCTCTCTCCTGTGGGAAACAAGCAGTCACACACCTGTACATGTGAGTAGAAGCCATTCTGGGAAACACACAGACACCTTCAGCCCCATCTCTGATGATTAATCTGCTCACCCTGCTGCAGCAGACCAAAGGCATTCCAGTTCCCCTTCTGCTGTATCTTGCAAAAGCAAAGAGAGAAATCAGCATGGCTGGTTTCCATGCAGAGGAAACCCTGCATGGCTGCATGCCCCAAGGCTTTGGCTCCAGGAGAGACGTAGCAACACTTTGACACCTGGCTTCACAAATATGTCCAACACCCAGTCAACCCCAACACCCAGAAGGCTGAGCTTATTAATAAAGCTTCTCATCTAGCAAAACTAAATTAAATTTTACTCTGGGCATCTCAGTCAAATACTCTGCACTGTCCCTTGGAGCTGCTCCCTCTGAGCAGGCAGAAAGGAGGAGAGGAGGAGGTGATGGGGGTGAAAGCATGCAGAGCCACTGTGCATCTGATGCTCCCCTGCTGGCACCCAGCCCTTCAGCCAGGGACAGGCTGTCCCCAGGCAGGCACACCCTCCTGGCAGCAGAGCAAGGCATCCCCTCAGAGGGTCTGTGGGGAGCACTGGTCCCACTGCAGGGCTGGACACACACTGGGATGTTTGTCACCCCAGAGCACAGGGAACTGGGACAGAACTTGGGCAGGCACTGAAGCACTTGCACAGTACAGAGAGAAACCTACAGCACATAAAATTTTAGGAAGGTCAATGTAGAAGTCTGAAAGAAAGTGGGGAGAGGTGGGATGTAAGGCAGGGTAGTGTAAGGTAAAGCTTGTATCTGAAGGGAGACAGATTCCTTGTCTGCTGTCACTCAGGGCTCCTGCAGGTTGAACTTCAATAGACACAGACTGGAAAGTGCCATAGATTTCTCTTCCCAAGGAGATGCTTGTGAAACTCTCACAACCAATATTACTATCAAAGTGCTAGAGAGGAGCAGGGAACAGCCATTTCTGTTTTATTCCCAGGATGGAAAAATATGGCAAGAGGGATGGTATAAAGACTGTAAAAAACAGTCTTCACTTTGGTATAAAAGCCTTTGGGAAAGTGCCTGAACTCCCTTCCTGCTCCCCATCAACTTTTACAAGTCACTCATGTCCAGCCCTGCCCCGCCCCCCCCCCCCCCCGCCCCGCTTTCTTGACTGAGATGCTCACATAAAAGACATTGTTTATAATAGGTCATGAGGAAACACTAAAAGGTAGAAGCCAGTGATGTCCTGATTCCCTGGGAAGACCAAGGATCCCCCTCAGGGGGACAGAGAGGAGCCTTGGGGAGATCTCTACCAGCAAAAACCACATCACAAAACAGCCTCCCTGACCAGAAAGCCATGCTGACAGCAGCAGGACGAGGATGAAGAGCCAACAACCACAGCGCAGGGAGCCCAGAGTGACGCAGGTGATGCTGAGGTTGGTGACACAAAGAAGAAACCCACAGGTGCCTCAGGCTGAAGCGAAGCTGAACCCAGCTGCCCAGGAAACACTGATGCCACAGAGGCAGCAGCCGCTCCAGATGGTGGCAGGAGACAATGGCAAGGAGCCTGTGGCTCTGTGCCTGGCCACTGGGTGCCGTCCCCAGCCCCAGCCAGGACCTCTCCAGCTGCAGAAGGATGGAATAATGCCTGATCCTGGACTGTAGAATAAACAGGTGCAAACCCTAATGCCCCCACACACCCCAGTACTCCCTCTTCATATGGGATATATGAACCTCCAACCCACGTTGTTTAAGGCAGAGGTTTAGGGAGAGATACATTAAACCAAAACAAAGTTTTCAAAAACCCCCACTTCCTTGACCCTTCTGTTCTTTTTAGGAAAAGAGTAAAATGTGTAGCTGTGGGACACATCCAAGCACTGAAGGGACCTGGAGAAGGTCCTGTGGGCATGGACCTGACAGATCTCTGTCTCCATGATGCCACTGTCCATTGGCAGAGCCCAGCAGGAATTGGGAGACACATGCTATGGTTTCCAGAACTGACCTAAGGGAAGGAGGAATGGAGGAAGACTACCTGCCTAACAAGAAGGAATTGTCTTGACAACCTAGGAAGGTCTTTCCCCACGCAATCTGCCAGTGTGCTTTGACAGATGTCAAAGACTGCACTTACAGGGTTTGTCCTATGTTTATCCCAGCTGGTGGAGGAAAAAAAGGTGGGAATTACACAAACATTCCAGACACACATTGCACTCTGTGCACCTTTCATGCCCAATGAAAAGGCAGGAAATGTTAAGACAAAGAAAGGAAGCATGTTAGAAAGACTGAACCTTTCATCAGAGACTATTGAAATTCTCATAACAAGGGCTTATTCTCAGAGGTAAGACAGTGCCATTTCCTTCCCTCTCCATGCAGCAAACACTCATGACAAATCTAAACCACAGCTGCAGGGCATGAGACACACAGTGGAAATAAAGGTTGCATCTGAATCCATCCCAGCTGCATCACCACAGATATTATCAGATTGAAAATGATACTTCAACCAGTCCATGTGCAAATACTGCACCATCATAAAAAGCTATGGAGTTTCAAAAGAAGTGGCTTCCAAAAATCCAGATCAAGGCAATATAAAGAAAATAAGAAATTGTACCAGTCTGACAGTCTCACCCTGTTCCACGTAATGAACTAACAAATGTTTGGTGGAATAATCAGTGTAGGAAATAGAGAAATGTCCACATTTGTACACACCACCATGCCAAAGGAACTGACTTGTAAATCATTTACTGGTCGGCTTTGGTCTTGAAGGTTTATCTCTTGTTACATATATATATATAACCTATTTTATATATATATGCATCTATTTATCTATCTACAATTACAAATATTAATTATTTATAAGAAAAATGCATGTTAGAAATTTCTACTTAA
Source organism: Chloebia gouldiae (assembly GCA_003676055.1). Taxonomy (NCBI): domain Eukaryota; kingdom Metazoa; phylum Chordata; class Aves; order Passeriformes; family Passeridae; genus Chloebia; species Chloebia gouldiae. Next base: position 2,034,213 of record QUSF01000020.1, on the reverse strand, counting down.
ACGCAGTTTACATGGGCAGATTTTGTCAATGAAGTCCCCAGATAAATTATGAGTATTAGAAAATATCTCTGGACACAGAAATATCTCTGGACTCAGAAATCAGGAAATTTGTGCAACACTCTCACTGAAACAGTAATTTTGCACCCTTTAACCATGTACAGGTTTCTTTTATTCCTTGACTCCGGTGCTGGCTGACATTCCATAAGAAAGGTTCACACTCACACGCCAGCCCCCCTCAGCAGCCCATGCCTTGGACAGTGAACCCGCTGAGGCAGAGATCATTTTCTTCATGTCCCCAGCCCAGCCCAGCCCAGCCCAGCCCAGCCTGCCCTGCGTGGACCCGCAGTACCAACAATGCCGTGTCTGTCCCACACTCAGATGTCACCTCACAAATGTGGGTCACGCCAGCACGCCATGCTGGCTTTGATTTCTGTTATTTGGGGCAATCAAGTCTCCTTTGCAGGGGGGAGCAGCCCCCTGATGAGGGGAGAAAGGATTTATCCGCAGATTACATCTCTTCAGCAAATTTGCAAGAAAGGCTCATTTAGGCCTTTGTGGACCTTCTACCTCCTTTCATCAATCCTGTGCCTGACTACATCTTTGGCTGGGCCATCTGCTGGTGCTTATGATGCCCACAAATTAGTGATAACAGCCAAAACCATTGAAATTTAACGTCTTACACAGTCTGTAAGAGGCTGTCAGTTGCAAACTTGCCTACTTTTTCTTTTAAAGTTGGCACCCTTCATCAGTTTAAGCACAACTCTTTAAAATTTGCAAACACACACCACATGAACTTTGGGGCCAGACAAGAGCTTCAGAAATACAGACAATGCACTGGTCAGCATCAAGACCTAGAAACCTATATTGCCTCAATAACATACTAAGTAAGGCTCAGATCTGAGAAATTCAAACAGGTCACAGTACTCATCAATCAGCCTCCGTTTTGCAAAGCTCACTTTATGCAAGAAAATCCTAAATACAGCCGAGCAGAGTCAGGGTGCGCTCTGGAGGCTCTGGTGGATGAAGGCATTTTTAGTAAATGCTGACCCAAGATGAAATTTTTATATGCTATGAAACCCTTATGCAGCTGCAAGATATTGCTAGGGACCTCAGAGGAAAGGAGAGTCTTGAAGATCAAGGGTCTTCCCCATTCCTAATGACTCCCTCTCTATTGCTACCTATTGCCAGACTAAGGTTTTTAATGCAAAGGTCCCTTAAGAGAAGAGTTCTAAAATAATCCCTGGTGCTAACTGGACTCCCATGAGCAAAAATTTTTTCACACTTTAATTTTAAACAGAAACTGATCGAAGTCTCCATTCTTCCAGAGTTCAGAGGAGGGTGTAAATGTGTGAGATGAAAGGTTTTGAGGGAATAGCCTGCAAAAGACTCAAGAAGCTGACCTGGTTCTTGGGCTGACACTGAAAACCAGACACGCAAATTTGCTCTTCTGTTACCACAGTTTTAACATCACTTCCTGTGCATTATTCACTTCTACTGACTCACTAAAAGCTTCCTACACTTCAGCATAACTGGTACAGAAAGTATCCATGCCTGAGTTTCTGCCACTCAGTTACAACCCTGATTATACCTCAAGCAGCATCAGTACACATAAATTCCAGTTTTTTCTTCCCATCCTTCGTGTCAAACTCAAACATGTTTTTATTTAATAGTCATCTGAGCAACAAGAATTTACAATGAAAATGCTCATCAGAAATGTAGGTAATCCTAATGAAAATAGGTACTAAGTATATTAGTATTTCTAATATACAGTGGTTAGTAACAAAGGTGGAATTGGACAGACTTTAAACAACTTTTTATCAGTGCTGAAAGAATGTACAAATACCACTTAAAATAGTTGAAAACTATTTTTTTACAACCTATCACAGCAACCGTTTTAGACAATATACAGTGTATCTAAGAATAGTAGCAGACATAGATGGAAACTGATAACATTTGGGGACTGAAGGTTAATCCGTTCTCGAAAAAAAAGGAACAATGGAGAGTGAAATAGAAATTCAAGTCCCGTTAAAGAAAACTATTTTAAGGCCAGAATTATGAGTTTTAGCATCAATCATGGGAAAACAGTTCAAAGTTTTTCTTAAAAGATCTAAATTTGAAACCTTGGGAAAAAGGAACTGTTTGCAGTGACAGCAAAAAAAAATATTAAGAGATAAAAACAAATACAGTGTAAAGATAATCTGTTTGTATTTTTTAAACACTACAAATCTGACTGTTCATTTTGAGCTTTCTGTGATTAAGGCCAGTAAAGACTCAGTGTTCAGTCAAGTTTATCCTTATTTCTTTATGCAGTTCTAATGTAATTATCTGCCTGTAAATCATGGCACATGCTTTGAAAAGACATTGACACGGATTTAAAAAATCAACTGCAGATTGCAAATAATCCTAAATAGAGTTTCAATTTGTACTGGTTTGGGCTTGATTTTTTTTAAAGAAATTATATTCTACTCTGCATATTACAGAGGAAAACCTGTGAGAAAGCTAAAAGAGGATCATCCTATCTACCAGGAAAGCTACAAGCAAGCCAGGCAAGCCCTGATGCTGCTCCCTGAACACGCAGCCACCCCTTGGCTGAAAGGAAGCTGAGCAGGTGCCTACATTAAACCAGTGCACACTTTGTCAGTTTGCATTTGAGCAAGCCCATAAGTGCTTTGCCAGCTCAAGGACTTAATTACATTTGAAATAAGCTAATTCAAGGAATAAAAGTCTGCCAAAGGTAATAAAATTGTTTGCTGATGTATCAAGTCAGTCCTCTTATATAAAAGAGCGTATTTATATGCAACATGGGTCTGGACCTATTTAATCAGTGATTAAATACTTACTTTTTGCAGGAGTATGGCCAAATCTGGACTAATTTTAAGTATTTGGGGAGAAGTGCTAAACCCTAATGTATCTAATTTAACTATGTGAAGTAGGGAATATTATTGCCATTGTTTTACTTATGAAATTCAGAGGCACAGGGAAATAAAATGCCAGATTCAGGGTGCCAGAGAAGCCACTTGCAGAAGCTCTTGTGCTTCCCAGGCAAGAGTCTTCTGCAACACATGCTGCTCCTCTCCCGTCGTGTTGGGCAGCACAAGGCACAGTTGGGCAAAGGGCCGAGAGCCCCTGTCACAGCTCCACTGGCTGCACAGTGGTTTGACTCCCCCTCTGAGTGCCCAAGGAAATGTCTAAACAAATTAGCAGAAAGTCGGTGGCTGTTTTTTTTTAATCAGAATTTTTTCTCATCCAGCCCTTGGCATATGGTTTCATCCAATTCCCTCCTCTTTGAACTTGATGTTCTTGGATGCTGCTGGCACCTGTTCCTGTAGAATGAAGGGGCACAAAAACAGGGCCTCCCTGGAACTTGCAAAGATTCAGAGCATTTTAATATACTTTCTGAGCAGGTGAATTTTCATTGTATATATGTAAATCTCCCTTTGTCCTGTGCTTCTGTGCAGTATATCAAAAACCCCGCTCTGCATCCCTGCAAGATTGCCTTTAAAGTTTTATTTTTAAATGATAAATTCTCAACCAGTATAGATTGGCATTTTTCAGCATCGTTAAACTGTATTATATAAAATTCCATGTTGCTTCAAATTATTTCTTCAGATTGTATACTCTGGGTTTGTTTTTTTCTTGTGCTATATTTAACATTGATAATTGTTATATTTTAAAATACTCACATATTGCAAAATATCTAACTGATTAAATGTGCTTAGCTCAAGAATATGTCTGATGCACTGTGCATAGCAAATAGTCATGGTTTGGCATGGGTAGGTTTTCTATCAATGCACGAATTTGAGAAGAAATCACCGTTGCAAGTTTGACATTAGGAGTCTGGCTCACGCCGGGGTGTACCTACACCTTGCACCGTGTAAACAAGTTGGTTTTCAAGTTCGGCTTGAGGACTTCCCGCTGCGTTCACGCTTTGAACGCGCCCGATTTCTTTACACTTGCTGAGCACGGTGGCTGTAAAAGGCCCGGCGGAGCGGCGGGGCCGGGGCAGCGCCGGCTCCGGGGCGATGCCGCGGGAGCCGCTCCCAGGGCGGGCCGGGCGGGGAGCGGGGCGGCAGCAGCAGCTCCGCAAAACCCGAGAGCGGACAGGCAGAAATCCCACGGCGCGCAGGGGTAGAGTCCAAAACGCCGCATTTTGCTCGGTCAGACGCAAAACAGCGACGCAAAACCCGCCCCAGGCCACCTGAAAGGTCTGACGCGCAGCTGGGGCGCTGCTCTGCAACTGGTGCTTCAAAATTCAAACACCCTTTTCAAAGGGCGAGCGGCAGAAGAGCATCCCCGGGGAAACACCCTCTGTCCCTGCTCCTCACCGTGCAGGACAGACGGACAGCCCTGCCCGCCGCGCTCCCGCTGCCCTGCCCGCCACAGTCCTCCATCCCTAGGCCAGCCAAGAGGCTGAAACACGGGATGAAAGCTAGGGGGAAAAGGCAGCAGCGAGTGAAGAGGTGATTCTCTCACTTATGAGGTTGAACTATGATTTCAAAAAATCCAGCATTTAAAATAGTGCAAAAATGAAAACCCCAGCTTGTTTTTTTCCCTCTGCACATCTGTGGTTCAGCAGGTTGAATGTGATTTACCTAACCTGAGTGTGTATTATGGGCTATAAGATCTCAGGTTCTGAGGAAAAAAATTATCTGGTGAAGTCATAAAACTTACATACCTTTTTTCAGAAAGGTAACTAGTATTTTAAAATCTAAAGTTTCCTATGAATTTGGCAAAACTATACTGCTAAAGCTTGAGCATAGACAAAACATCAGGATGCCTTATATTGTGTGAAAATGAGTATTTCATGCGTTTGGGGGTTTATGTCTTTACAGTAACAATTTCAATTAGAATCTTCACATAACTCAACTGTTCAATAATTTACCTGAAACTTGAATTTTGAGCTGGAACATATCAAAGTCAGAAGTTTAATTCCATCTTTAGTCAGGGACTATCACACAGTATCTGCTTTCGAGCAAGGTGTTTGAAATAAACATTTATTGTCATTTTCTCTGAATTCCAATTGCCTGCTGCAGAATTAGTTGTTATTATTCTGTAGCATTGCAAACTCCAAACAGACACAAAGAGAGAGGAAGGATTAGCGAATATAGCCTTAAGCAGTCTCCCACCGTTATGAATTAAAAAATTTTTCCCACATGTAAGTTGTCTATACAGAGAAGTGGTGATGTGGCTGTTGCACCGCACAGTGCTGGTTTCCAGGGGCACTCTGCAGCCGAAAGCAGCTTCCCACAGTATTGTACCTGCCTGCGCGGCCCCACTGAGCCCTGGGCTGTGCCCCTCTCCCAGTACAGCTCCCAAGCAGAGACACTACTTCGTGAACAACTTTGCCTATTCTTTCTTGTTCACTCTCGTCCGCCTGGGCGCTTACTAAAAGTAGGGGGTTTTATTAATTCTGGGCACGACCTTCCATCTCCAAAGCTACCTGTGAGTGCCTGACCCCCGGCTGTCGCCCCCGGCCCCTGCAAGGGAGCAACAGGCTGGCCGACCGCAGCGGGCACATCGCGGTGGCACATCGCGGCGACCCGATGGCACCGCCAGCTGCGGCACCGCGCAGCCCCCTAGGAAAGGGTGATGCGCTCCGTGCTCCGAAAGCCGCTGAAGTGGGAAAGGGACAGACTGCCAGAGACTTGTGAGGCTCTGGATCCGGCCCAGGGCCGGCTGAGGAGCGGGGACTCGGAATTTCCTCCGCTCCGGGCTGCGCCCGGCGGGAGCCGCGCCGAGGCGAAGCGGCGCTGGGACGGGGGCGCGGGCGGCGGTCCCGGCGCCCGGGGCAGGTGAGGACGGTCCCGCACGAAGGAGGGGCTGCTCCGCCGAGCCCCGCGCCGGGGCTGCCCTGCTGCACGGCACAGGATCGCGTGGGTTCCCGTCCAGGGCGCCCGCTCTCCCCCACCGCTCTCCTCCCCGCGGGAAACTCCGGGGCCGCCCGGGGACGAGCAGCGCCGAGCCCGGCGGGCGCCACCACCTACCGTGGTACTCCTGGCCAGGCACGTAGGCGGCGGGGTTGCCCGCGATGTGGAGGGCGATCAGCACCTCGCCCTGCTCGCCGTCGCCCTCGAGCTCGCCGTGGTGGGTGCAGAGGAAGAAGAAGGGCGAGAAGCGGGCACGGGGGGCAGCCGCCCGGCCCGCCGCCAGCAGGGCACCCAGGGCGGCCAGCAGGCAGGGCCAGCCCCCGGGGACGCCCCGCCGCCGCTCCATGCTGCTGCCGCCGGCGCCGCTGGGGCATCCAGGGCACGGCGGGGCCGGCGCGCCGCTCCGCTCCGCGCCGCGCGGGACGGGGCGGGACGGGACGGACGGGGCGGGCGCTGCCCCCCGCCGCGGCCCGCGGGACTTCGTGGGGAGGCGGCCGCGGGGCGCGGAGCGGAGCTCGGCGAGGGCAGGGGCGGCCCCTCCGCGCCCGACGAAGGCTGCGCCGTCCCCGCCTGCCGCTGCCGGGGTGCGGGGCACGGAGCTGGGAGCGCGAGGGCTGGGAATAATTTATTTCCCCCGGTGCCGGGGTGGGAGGGAGGGGAAGGTCCCTCCCCTCCTCCTCCTCCTCCTCCTCCTCCTCCGCCGCCGCCCGCTCCTCCTGCTCCTCGCTCTGCGCGCCGGTGCGCGGTGCTGCCGCCGCGGACACGGGGGCTGCGAGCTGGGCTCTGCTGCCCGCCCTTTGTCTGCCGCCGGTCCCTGTCCCTGCCCTCTCCCTGCCCCTGCGTCCGTGACCCAGCTTCTGCCCCTGGCTCTGCTCCCGAGTCCCAGCCCCTGCCCTTGCCTCGGTCTCTGTGCCTGCCCTTGCCCCTGCCCCTGCCCCTGCCACTGTCTGAGCCCTTACTCCCCACCCTGACACCTGACTCCCTGATCCTGCTCCCTCGTTTTTTCCTTGTCTCTGTCTCTCAGCCTCCACCCAAATGTCTCTGCTTCTATCCCTTTATTCATCCTTTTGTCCCTCTGCTCTGTCCCCTGTCCTTAAGCCCTGTCCATGTCCTTGTCCCTCTGTCCCTGCCCTTGTACACCTGCCCCATCCCCTACCTTTTTGCCCCAATTCCTCTGCCCCAGTCCCTGTCCCTTTGCCTCAGCTCCAATTCCTGCCCTTCTGCCCCTGTCCATGTCCCAGCCACAGCCCTGCCTCTGCTGCATGTGCACCTGCTGGTAGGAAAAAGTGAGAGTTTTACTTAAACCTTCTCCACTGCCATTTCAAAATGATACACATGCACATGCATCCCCAGAGGTGTGTTGGACAGCTCTGGAGGGGGCCAACATGTGAATCCCTGGGTAGTGCAGGTCCCTGGGAGAAGGCTTTAACTCCCCAAGAGTGTGTGCCCAGGCCCTTTATCCCAGCAAGAGGGGCAAACCTGGTGGAGTCCAGAAGGGGAATGAGAAACTGAACATAAAATACTGGCAAGTTGAACAGTTCATAAAACCATAAATCTTTAACAAAGCAGGACTGACAGAGGGCGTCAGGAGATGGGAGCAAATCCACAAGGGTTTAAAGCATCCACCATGCTGCTACTGGATCCTGCCCAACACCCCGAGACAGCCGGGGTGAGCGGTAGTGACATGATGTAATTGGAAAGGAGAGCCTACCTGCCAGCATTTTTGAAGTGCAAAACTGGCACGGTGCAGGGGCTCCCTCCTGGATTGGTTTCAGTGCCAGAGGGAAAGGTTCCCTCCACGGAGGTGCAAGCCACATGGATGGCACCCTGCAGCTGCCCTACATCCATGCAGGCTGCTTCCCTGGCCCACCTCCCACCCAGCTGACAGAGACCCTGACCACAGTGGCCCGGGGGGACATCCTTGCCATCTGCCCAACCTGTCTTTTCTGCTGGCTCTGCATTGAGCCTGAGTTCAGCACCACCAGCAAAACTTTGCCCTGCTTCCTCTCTTACTGGGTTGTGCCTCACTAGGGATGGAGTGAGGTGATGTCCCTCATCAACTCGCATGGAGAAATGTGCTGGCTTTGCTGTAAAGACAAAAGGCACCAGTGATGCACCATGTAGGGGTGGAACACCTGTCCCACCACTGGCTTGCGGGTGTCTCTGGCCACTGCTGTGGAAACTGGGCCTGACAGCAGCTGGTGAGGAGTCAGTTTGGCTCCGAGGCTTCCTTTTTGGGTGGTTTATTTGTTTTTCAGCTTTGGGTATTTGTTTGCTTTGGTGGTTATTTTTTAACATCTGCGCCTCCTCCATATATTTCAATGCTTGCAAAAGTGACAGACTAATAATATAATTTCCTCATGCCAAAATCTCAGGCAGGCAAAAGCTGTGTGAGCTTATTGGTAAAAACACTGCCAACTGGATGTGTTCTCCCTTGTGCACTCCTGTTGCCCTCCAGCAAGGGCTTGCCAGCGAGGCCAGGCCATGCCAGAGGGGCTTCAGCTGAGCAAATACACCCTGGCTCTGCCCAGCAGCCATGGAAAGTTGGCCAGTCATTTTGGAGGAAGCTGTGGCCAGCTCTCTCGTAAAATAAGGAAGTGGCAGGGAAAGGGGTTGATGGGGTCCCACTGCTGTAGCAGGAGGGGATGCCATCCATCTCTGTCAGGATGCTACTGTACCAGTTGCCAGCAATGCCTTTTTTTATTTTTATTTTTTTAAGAGATAATTCCCTAAATAATCTTGGGACCATGGGATAGCTAACCTGCCAGCAGATTTCAGGGCTCAGATTAGCACTCCCTGAAGTCACTGGGATTTGGATAGGGCCTGTGCTGATGAATTTTACACAGTTTTCTTTGTTTCCAGCTGCTTAGTATCCAGAGCAGCCAGGACTGTTAGTGCAGCCAGCACACCTCTTTCTTCTAGGAAGTGTGTGCCACCTACCAAAAGGGGACAGTCAGTAGAAAAAAGGTGGAAATGTCCACTTGGAAGCCTTGTGCCTCTCCTTGGTAACCTCCATCCTCCAGTTCTTTATGTTATGGCTTCCTCTCTCCTTTCTCCTTTGTGCTTACACTTTCACAAAATCTCTACCCTCTTCTTCACTGGGCAGAATGGGGAAGCCCCACAGTCATGTTCTGTTGGTGAGCAATCCAGCAGACACCCCAGACCACTAAAATTCAAGGACACAGGGATATTCAAAGGGACTGTTTGGGAGCTCAAACTCCATTTCCTGCATCCTCCAGAAATAATGTAATAGATCTTCAGTTCAGACAAGACACCTGCCAACTCAAACCCTACACATCTAGGTCAAAAAGTGCTTCCCATTGCTCTCTTACACATTTCAGGCTCATCTTTGCATAGGAGAGTGATGCTAGTAGTGGCCTTCATCAAAAACCAAGATGCAGAACCCACAAACCCCATGACTTTGCAATGTCCCTACAAAAGCAGGAAGACATTTGCTGACACATTTGCAGGAAGCCAAAGCTGTGACCAAGCCCTGTGCACTGGGGGAAGGAAGAAAAAGAAGGTTCCATGCTCTGCCAGTCTTTCCCTAAAGGAATATTTATTCTTAGCTTCAGCAAAAACTCACTGATACAAGCATGATATACCTGTAAATCAACCCAAATCCTTACTTGATGTGAAAGATTTTACTGCGACCCGGAGCACCAGCAAACCTGCTCAGCCCCTGCTCCTGAGCAGGCTCCAACACAGCTGGGCACAGAGGGAGCCTCCCATCAGGCTGTCCCCACCATCTCCCAGGGCCAGCCACGTCCCAGTGGGTTTTTGCATTGGCTTCATACCCCTCAGTGCTCTGAGTAAATACAATATCTGATTTTTGAAGGCGAGGGGTTTATGAAACAACTTTAGCCAGAATTTTTCATACCTCTCCCATTGACAGCAAGGCTAAGATATTATTATTAATAACATCAAAACAACTATTTGAGAAGAATGTCAAAGACCAACCCACCTGGAATAGGAATAAAAGCTTGTAAATATCATTATAATCTTTATTTTCTCTCTTGTCTGATCCAAGATCTTTGTGTAAGTTACAACTATTCCCTGTTAAAGGCAGGACCTACCTAATACTGCAGGATGGAGGTTATCATGAGCTTTCACCCACCATGAAGTGTGTTTTTTAACACTGAAAACAACAAGGAATAAATTGAGATGAGAACTGAGTAAAGACTGTTGTCTGCAATGGAGAATGCAATAGGTGGAATGTAAATAATTACTTAGGAGGTACAGGCCTCTTTCAAGCATGGGTGGTGGTGGGAAATCACAGCACAGATGGACGTGGCTGCAGTCCATATTAATTTAAGGAAGTGATTATTCAGGCAGTAGAGCTGCTCACTTCATTCAGGGAGCGAACTCACACCCCAAAGTAGAATTGAGAAACATTAGCAGGAGAGTAGCAGCTTTATTAACATGGCCACAGCAGATAATTTTGAAAAGATACGGGCAGGTTGGTGAACTATTAAGTAACATGGAGCAATAAGGGGCTTTGCCCAAGCTCCTTGGGTCGGGGCAAAGGCTTTCATGGAAGAATGTAGAAAAACACTTCTGTTGCTGTCACCATGTGGAGAGTCCTGATGCAAATCTTGTCCCCTGCTTTCAGCAGCTTTCTGTGACAAAAATTAAAGAAACTGCCTAGGGTTTCTATATAATCAGCTGCAAATAAGAAAGAGACATGGAGCACCAAATGGCATAGATCATTTATCCATTGTGGTACAGCATGTAACATCTGAAAGCAGGACAGGAAACTGGGGAACTTTTGGTTTTCTCACACTAATGAAGCTATACAGTGAACTTCCCAGAGCCAGATTTTTCCACCAAGTCTTTATTCTCTACTCATCCATACAAGCACTCAGAGTTGTCTTTGTATTTCTTTACTCTTGATAATCAGATGTACACACAAATTGTTGGGAGGGACCTCCTGCCCACCACAGCAGGTGGCTGTCAATCCATCCTGCAGGCTGGAGAGCCCTCCCTCAATCATCCCAAGGTGTGTGGGGTTTCTTTATAATCCCAGTAAAGGAAAGAAATGGGAAGGATGGGTCTGATCATGCTAAAGATGGACCCCCCTCCCTTGGGTCTACCAGTGAAGTTGAAGCTTCAGTGTAAGTAAAGTTTGGCTTCAGCAAAGTGGAAACCTCTGACCTGTGAATGCTGGACAGAAAAGTTTAAAGTAATTAACAGCTAACTGATCTCACTTCTTCTTCCAAAACAATGCCTTCAGTTCATTCAGCCTCCTTGTTTTCTTCTCCTATTTATGCAGGGATTTACCAGAGAGGCCTGGCACTCTGGAGTTGCCTTGGCCATGCCAAATAACCCTTTGGGATGAATCCCTTTTTTGTGCACAGGACTTGTCACAGTCAGATAATAAAGCAGTCTTGCCTTGCCAGTTTCATGAACTTTGCTCTTAAGCAGAGCCCAAGTCATTTCTAAACAAAGGCCTAAATGTGAAATTATAGGCAACTTCCATGCCTATGTTATTACGAGATCTTAATTTTTTCTAGGGTAGGAACAATAGCAGCTGTTTGGCTGCTCCATTCTCCAGTGGGCTGCTACAATATGCACTATCTGTAACTGACATCTCATGATTTCATCTGAAAATAGAGTATTTAACTTTACACATTTTTCTCTCTCTTTTAGTGCATTTCATTCAAATGGGTTTAAACTTGTATTTCTGTATTGCTTATTAACTTTATTGAGATATGAATATAAAAGAGAATATTAAAAGGCTTTTCTTTTTCAGAAAGGCATTACTTTAAAAACACTGTTGATGCTATCAAATAGGTGAGCCTAAACACTTTAATTTATTATTGATCTTGTAGCCATTAAAAAGAATACAGGATTTAAAAGTAACTCCATACTGGGGAACAAGTATTTAAAACTTTCTATTGTCTGGCTTAATAATAGCATTTAAGGGTGAATACTTTCAAAGAGCAGAAAGGTTTTGTGTTTGATATCATATATTTTGTGGGATTTCTTTAGAAATGTAAATCTAGAGATTTAACTCTCTGCTTATGATTAGAAAAGTAGGTAGTGGGAGGGACGCTGAGCTTAAAATTAATGTCGTTACCTATTATGAAGAAAAATAAAAATTGCTGAAGACAAATACACAGCATTCATTATGCTTCTTGCTTTTATATTTTCCTGATTTGGATGATGTCTCTCTTAATGTACTGTTTTGGATGCAATACAGGCATAAGAATAACCTTTTGCCTGTTTCTGATGCTGTTGTGCCCTATTAGAACTGTGGGAGAAGCATCCCTATGTATATTTAGGGAAATTCAACTTGGGTCTGGATATTTACAGTTGTAATGTTTGACCTTGTTTTGCAAATCTTTTGAATGTACATTAAGTACACATATCTAACATAAAGAGGTATCTCCCACAACAAGCATTTGTGTCCATGACTGCTCTGTCCTAGTATCCACTGGCTGCTGTGGCTTTCCATGAAGAAATGACGGGTATTTAACCATGTTACATCTGCATACTGAAGTTTCCAAGGCTTTCATTAACTTGCAAATATTTATCGTGGGTAGCCTTTATCTGAAGAATTTTTGAAATGTCACTGGCCACAAAAGAAACTCTTAGTCCATTTTACTGCCTAATTTATCTCTCCCCTTTGCTATTCTAACTTCAGTAACCCCAAGGACCCAAGGTACACAGGGCTAACAGGCCAGGACAGTTTTAACAGTTTACTTTGTGAGGAAAAGTGGGATGTAAGCTCTGTGGAAGTCCATAAAAGATATTCCTTTTGCTTTATTTAATGATCACTAAACTTTAAGAACCTCAGAAAAGATATTCCTTCTCTTTCATTTAGCAATCTCTAAACTTGCAGAGAGCTGGAAATGCATTTTACTGCAGGTTTAGAGGTCTTTCTCTTATCCTATCTGTATTTAGAATGTATTTAAAATATATAGTTTGTGTGAGTGCATGTCAGTGGACCTGAGCATGGAGACGCAAGATTCAACACTTTTATCTCAGACACACAACTGCAGACTGTGGGACCGCAAGCATTTTGCAGGATATATTTTGTTTGCCTACCAACTACTGCAAAAGCTCTGCAGCTGCAGCTGCAAATACAGTTTGAGCAAAAGCTGAATGGTAGCTGCATCAAAGCTCTTTAGAACCCCCAGGAATTTTGCAGACCCTGAGGATAAGCGGAGCCGGGCTGGGGCATGCGGGAAGACGGTGCTCCCGGGCAAGAGCGGGCTGCGGGATCCATCCCCGCTCCCCCCTGACCCAGGGCGGCACAGACACCGCGGTGTCAGAGCTGCTAACTTATGGGAGAGCCGGTCACAGGGGCCACTGAATTCTCAGATTTGTTCTTCAGCCCATCGACATAGGGGTTAATGTGCTGCCCACCCTCAGTGACTGAGCCGCTGCACTTTATGCACTGAACTAAATGTCTTTTTTTTCCCTTTTTTTTTTTTTTTTCCTTTTTTACCCCGTGTTTAAAGAGGATCTTTTGAGGAGGGAGTGGGAGCCTGGCTCTGGCTTTTGACATGAACGGGCTCCCCACAGCGGCCCGGCAGCAGAGGCTGGCTGAGCACCGGGAAGGGCACACGGGATGGGGTAGGGGGGCTCTACACAGCCCTGCAATGGCTGGGGAGTGCAAAGGGACCGTGTGTGCGAGTGTGAGTGTGAGTGTGAGTGCGACTCTGTGTGTGGGTGAGTGTGAGTGTGTCAGTATGTGTGTGTGACTGTGAGTGTGTGTGGGTGAGTCTGAGAATGCAAGTGAGACTCCGTGTGTGTCTGTGCGTGTGAGTGAGTGTGTGAGTGTGAGTGTGTGAGTGTGAGTGAGTGTGAGTGTGAGTGTGTGAGTGTGAGTGAGTGTGAGTGTGAGTGTGTGCTGTCCTGGGCCCGGTGGTCAGCAATTGCCTTGCCATGTGCAAGGGGCAGCCGGGCATCACGAGCAGCAAGCCTGACACTGGTCAGGAGGTGCACGCTGGGCTAAAGCCACCTCTGTCTGAGCTTCAGGGAGCCTGAGAGCCACACATGTGTGGGCCCAAGCCTGAAGATAACAACACATGATGGGTGTCATCATATGGGTGATGTGAAATGGATGATGCCATGATGAAAACTTGGGAACAGAAAACAAATGGTGGGTAACTTCTTTTTCCCAGCACAATAATTTATTGAAAATATCTTAACAGAGCCTTGCAGCCCCAGAACTGAACAGTCACATGACTTTTATTTATCTGTTTGCAAGTTGTAAAGTTAGTTGTTTTTCAGAGCAAGCACTATCCAAGAAATAAATCAGGACAATAGAACACAGGGCCAACATACAGTGATGATGTGAGTCCAGTAAGGAAGTTGGGAATGGAACTTCCACTTCAGTTTTGAGAACAAGATGACTTTTTCAACCATGATAAGACTGGTTGGAAAATCAGATTCATAGGTTAATTTAAAATAATCTTAATTCTTATTAGCAGCAGAGCAAAGTATTAAGATAAGCCAGAATATTATGGAATAAGCAGATATTTTTCATTATTCCAAATCCTCTACGAGAAGTCTAAAATTCATCACTTATTAGTCAAATTTACTGCCCAGCTCCCTTTAAGAAGGTCACTGAGAATCTGCTCAGAGTGATTGTCGATGAAAATATACTGTATCATGTAAAGTATAAAAGAGACCACAGCACTTTTATCCCCCAGAGGAACCACAGTTATACTGCTAAGGAGTGCTCCAACCATTGTGAGAAAACTGCCAGGCTCCCATCTCTGCCCTGAGCTTCTCCTGGGGAAATCTGTTCCTCCAGTTTTAACGTGTGACTGTATCAGCTGGCCCAGGACAGGCAGCAGGCTCAGGGTGTGACTGGGTTAGATACTGCTGGCAGTGCTACCAAGCTCCCTTTACAATAATGATATGAAGTGGTCTGTGTTGGAGTCTGCTTGCACAACTAAGTGCAAAGGTGATCCTGACATCCTCCCAATGCACAGTGAGGTGGATCACAGGGACTGTACCAGGGACCCTGAGCTCCAGGTTTTGGCTTTCTGACCAAAAACTCTATTGCTCTCTAATCTTCAAGAGAGAGTCACAGCAGAGGTGTCTCCCTGTGAAGGCACATCAGCTGGGAAGAGGTCTCCTCTTATCCATCTCTTCAATAAGCTGAGCAGATCAAGCTCTCTAAGTCCAGTCAGCTCCCTGCTCACTCTTCCACACCTTGGTAACCCCTCAAGAAGCACTTCTCAGAGAGCAGCATCCCCAGCAGATGTGGGTCCTCCTATTCATGTACAACACAGGCACAGCAGTGTGAAGACACAATACTCATAAAACTGAACAGGTTCTTGGAGAGCTGCCACTGAGGAGAGGGGATGAACCTGTGAAAGTGGTTCATCTAAAATACACTGCCGGGTCCTTGTGTGTTGACTCATAACAGGTTTAAAGATTTCTGATGCGTGTTTATGGAGTTGAAACAAATTCTAGGCTGTACATGTAGATCCTTGCTCATCTTTACAATTATTCTGTTTTCTCAAAGATCATCTGAAGCCCCCCAGGATGTCCCAGCCCTTCACAGAGGATCTCAGTAATTCCAGTGCAGCCCCACTGCTCAACTTCATATATCCACATATGAACTTCTGCCAGACAATAGTAGCTTGCTCTACAATAAAATCCATGATCAGCCTGAGTGCCTGTATGTCCCTACACCCCTGTCCTCCCCCTGGTCCATGCAACTGAACTGTCAAGGTAGCTGCTCTGCCATGATCTTCCCCTGAGACACTTGCATAATTTGAAAGAAATTCTCAGGGGTGTGGACTATTTTGTCTCCAAAATTCTTTCTAAAAGGATGTGTGACGCAAGGGCACATGACATCAGCTTGTGTCCCTAAGGAGGAGGAGGTGGTGTCTCCAAAGTGACCAGGGGAGACTTGGTAACTCACATATCCTCCCCTTGCTCTCAGGTGGGGCTGGGGGCACAGCATTGTCTCTGCTTCTTTGTGGTCACAACAGCCTTTATCAGCTGTCACAGGGGGCTCAGAGCACTGCTCCTGGCAACACTATCTGCCTAATTTCTTGGCCTTTCTCTTGCTTCTCCTTCCAGTAAGATAAGAGGAAAGGAGTTATCTTTACTAGCTGTACACACAGACTTAATTCCTCACCACAGATCTGGAAATCCTGTGTTTCCAGGCATGGGTGTCACTCCCACACTGCTGCAGGTGCAGCTGCAGAAGCAGCCCTGTCCCAGAGCTGCTGATGGTCTCTGCTTTGTGACCAGCTCTGCCTGTCCACTCTGCCACCCTCCTCACTGAGTGACCAGCCAGGGCTGGGAGAGAGACCAATGACCATCTGACCTGGAGACTCCCAACAGGACTTTTACTGCAGAGCTACCACCACCTGTGTCCAAGTGTGAAATGAACACAGCTTTGGTTTGCAGGAGGAGGGAAAACTCATCTCAACCTGCAGCTGCCTTTACCCTGTTATGGCTGCACATCTGCAGCTCTCCTGCAGCTGAACACCCATGTCCTGCCCAGGGAGTGGCCCAGGGAAACATTTCCTTGGTGAAGCCAGAGCAGCTGCATCCACCTGCCAGCAGCCTGGCTCAAAATTAAAGGGTGTTTGTTAAATACTTGAGAAGCCTTGAATGGAAGAAGATGTAGAAATGCAAAGCATAGTATTCGGGGGGTTTTTTTCCCCCTTTGGCAAATGGCCTAGAAAAGTAACAAAAAAGAGACAGAAATGCCAGAAAGTAAACCACCTACTGTTGACTCCTGGAGACAAACCAGAACATTGTTCCAAGAAGCAGAATGCTGCTGTCATTTCTCTTGGAAGTGAAGAGAGCATCGCCCAGTACTGGGGAGGGGGATGAGGGAGAGACAAAGAGAAATGAGTGGTTCAGACAGACCTCTCAAAGGGGAGTCAAGGTAGTGCCTTTAAATGTGTTTGGCAGGGAGCAGAACAAAGCACGATGTCACGTATTTAGAAAAATCATCGCTGTGGGAAGTTAATGTGGCTTCAGAGACACTTGCAACATTTAGCAGGTTACAACAGTTTGTTGTGGATCATTATGACTCCCACTCCTGAGGAAAGATCTTCTGGGTGAGTCATGGGGACCCTGCCTGGCTATGTTATTCTGTTCCATGGCACCCTATTGTCTATTATAGTTCCTTCTCCCCACACCAAAAATGCACAGACTGTATCAGAGGGATTGCAGTTTACTTCTGGTACTCCTTGTGCTATTTTCATACAGTTTTTGCAATTTTACTGCTTTTGAGTATAATACTGAATTTTAAGCAAGACATATTTGTTTGATTTATTAATTTTGTCCTTACTAAAGCAGCCCTATCACAAATGAAATTAAAATCAGGCTCAGAAAGATATGACCTTTAACATGGGTAATAGCAAGGTTACAATATTGGGTTTCTCCCTCTTTTGAAGATTATTGGCCAACAAAACATAATCCTGGGGAAAGAAGTGCAAAACATGCCTGTGGGCTTTGGCATAGCTTTTTAAACAAGTCCTGCAGTGGCCCCTGCCCTGTCCCTGTGCTGCTGCTAACATCCCTCCGTTCTCCAAAACAGAGCTGATTCAGCACCTACATCTCTGCTGCTCCACCCTTGTGCCCCAGCTTGAGCTGACTTGGGCAGATATTTTCTGCTGCTGACACCATTAGAGCAGCAGTAACCTCTGGCAGGCAGGTGGGAGACAGCTCCATCTTCACCTGCCGTTGCTGTTTGCTTCACTGCCCATGAGCCAAAGCCCCGAGGAGCTGAAGCTCCATTTGCAGCCAAAGCAAGCTGTGGAAAGTCAGCAATTCACCTTTCTCATATTCTTTAGGGATAAAACAACAAAAGCAACAAAAGATTTAATATAGCAATGTGCTAAGGGAGTTAGATTGTGGAAATCACGTATCCAATAACTCACTGGCCAGTAGCAGGAACTATTGATGGCCTCTTTACTCATCATAGTCAGCTGAATTAAATTTCCTTAACGGCCACTTCCCAGCCACAATCACCACTTTATTTCTTTGTGTTTTCACGCACTTCACCTGCTGAGAGGATGTTACCCATCTGCCTTCTTGCTGCTGGGTAGCGGATGCTCCCAGGTGGCAGAGGAATGCTGTATCTCATTCCTGCCCTCCGTTACAGTGACACACATAACAAAACCATTGATGAATTGTATTCTTCCTGCAGGCTACCGGGTCTGTGAAGGATCAAAGTAAAAGTACATCTTCATAACTCCTGGTGCTTAAGGAAAGTCATAAATAACGGCAATGCTGTGGCTATGTATAGATTCTGTGCCCAGGGACAAAGCATTTCACAAACGCAGTTAAGAAATGTTATTCATATTTTATACAAAGGGGAACTTACAACCCAGACAATAGGTAATATTTTTCCTTCTATGTGCCCAATGTATTGGAACAAAAGCTATTTTGGTAATATCACATTTGGCAGAGCTCTGCAACATGCACTCCAGTGTGCAGCTCCAGAACTCTTTCCTACTGCAGGTTATGACTCCTCTGAGCAAAATTTCTGGGTTCTGCACTACGACTGGAGGCATATCAATGCTCTTCTGTACTGGTATGAACATGTCATAGTAAATTACTTACTGGGTGAATAAGGCACCCAGCCCTTTTATACCCCTATGTAGGCTGAAACACTGGGACTGCACAGCCTGAACAGGGCTGGGGTTGCTGGTCCATGACTTGGGGCACATTGCCTTGGCATTTTCACCTCACCTTGGCCTAAACAGCTGCTTGTGAAGCAAGGTGATGGGGAGCATCAGCTCCCAAAATGTGTGTGCACCCATGGGGCTCGGGCCAGTTGGCTCAGGACATGCTCAAAGGACTTCATGTGCAGAGTGACTTGGCAATCCAGTGACTAGTGCAGGAAGCTGAAGGTAGTGGGAGAAACTGGAGGGGATGACTTTGTTCTTTGTTTGAAATAGTATTGATAGTATTTTTCTCACTCTGATTAGACTGCACTGCAGTTCATTAACTATTCAGGTGTTGTCTGCTCTTTACAGAGGGAAACGCAAGATGACAGACTATTTAACAAGTTCATTTTGAGTACAAATTGTGTTTAAGGCAGGAAAAAATATTACCTCATGCAAAACTTGGGTCAGTGTAATTGCAGGTCTGACTGCTTCGAAGATGAAAAACCTCTTTCTTAATTCAAGACAAATGTAGCAGAAATAATGTTTAGGAGAGAGGTGCAGGTAGGTACACACCAGGGAGTGCAATTTTAATATCTTGAGTACAAGATTTTTTAAGTCTGTCTGACCCGCATTAACACACTTTCTTACATTTCATTTGCCACATTCATCTTTGTCAGTTTCTTGTTCCCCTCTGTAATTTGTTTGCCTGTGTTTACTCGTGTTTATCTCTAGCACTGATGCTCTTGGCCAGTTCATGTCTCCTCAGAGGCCCAGCACTCACCTTTTGAGTGCTGCAGCATGAGGTCCAGTTTAGTCCTCCACAGGCAAATAACTTGTGATTCCTCCAGAGTCTGCCAACATGGCCACTTCTTCGCTACCAGGAGCTACACCGTGTGATCCGGCCTCCGGATGCCTGCCCTTAAAAATATGTAATGAGGCTGGAGTTTGTTAATCAGAAGGCAGAAGGTAATCGTGGCCGTGCTCTGAAATTCAGGGCTGATCCACACGCGATGCTGCAGCTGTACTGTCACAGAGCTCCTGGGTCCAGGGTCTATCCTGGCAGCATCTCAGTCCTGCTCCAGGGCACTGTGGACCACCACCAGGCTGGGCCAGGCTTCTGCAGGAGCCAGATGCCTCCTGTGAGGTGCTCTGACCTGCCATTTGAACATGGACTGCAGCACTGTGGCGAGTCCCAAGCCCTCTCTGTGCTCTGCAGGCTGGCTGAGAGGGCGCTCATTCCAACACAGGAATTTTGCTCAAGCAGCGTACCCAGAGAGGGCAGGACCCGGAAGGGACAGGGCTGAGGCTCCTGGACACCCTGTGCTGAAACACTTTGGTTTGTGCTTTTAACATCAAGGCTTCTGAGCCTGGGACTCCGCAGAAGGTGGGCACCCCTTCTCACCACTGACTCCTGGAGCAGGCAGAACTCCAGCCTTGCTGATCTTTTCTGAATATGGACCTACATCCACATGGGACAGTCATGGGGGCTGGGCTTTGGGAGGGAAGGGCACAGCTCAGCTAGGAATTCAAATAACATCAACCACCTGTGACATCCCAACCTCATTAGTGGCCCCAAAATACCATCACTAAATATGGCTGAACCCAACCTGCTGCCTAGGTTGGGTCTTGTCAGTTTGGCTCCTCCATCCTCTACACCCACCTGCCTCCCTGGTTTTGCCTGCTCTTCCGTCAAGCTCTGTAGAGGGGTCCTGAGCACCCCAGGAACTGCAGCAATAACTCTGGAAAAGCTGAAAACCTGATGATTAGCTGTAATATTTTTTGTTGTAGACTCGCTATTTTGTGCTGTTTACTGAGTCTCACATACCTCCTGATTCAATGTTTTGTAAATTCAGCTTTCTCCAGCTTCAGCTGATGTGTGGATGCAGACACTCTTGGATGCTATTTATTCCACAAGTGAGAAATGACTTGATAATTTATGGATTGTTAACCCAAAGTTGTACAGGTTTTTACCTCAGGGAAAGAATAAATACATGTCTCATTTCAACACATTTTAGACAATGTGCTCTTTTTTAATGGCTTCCTTTGATTTTACTCTGAAATATGTAGACACTTTCTGCTAGGATTCTCATGTGGAAGCTTCATGCTGTTCTGTCAGGTTGCATATTTTCCCCCTGAATTTCTTAAAGGAGATCTCGCTTATGTGAATTACAAAGATGTTAAGGTTGTGTTGTCACTGTGAATATGGAGTTTAGGCAAAGGTTTTACTCTTATTGAGAAATGGAAGAGTTGGAGAATAATTACTGCATTGTCAGTGTGAAACTCATGGATGTTTAATATGAATCAGAACATATTTATTTATTTATAATGTTGAAACTAGAATATGCTTTAGCCTGCAAGTAAAATAACTTGCACAAACAGCTGGGAAGTGTAGCTGAGATGATGTGCACACTCTTTGTACCCTAAAATGAGACTATAGCTGTAATGGATATAGATTGGTGTATTGGTTGAAGAATTTTTAGGCAATGGCATTTGACATTACAGTTCAAGGATGGAAAAGATTTATTGACCCATGAGTGACCCTGGTTTCCCCTCTTGTTAGTGCTCTGTTGGCTACATTTAAAAATGGTACCGTAACGAATCCTTAGGCTCCAATAAATGTAAATCTGTCCCTCAATAGATCACAGGGGAGCAAAATCCTGGAGAAGACACTTAGCTCCACCACCTGTTTAATTTAAAGGGTATTTTCATCAGATTAAGGCCAGTTTTGTAGGGTTTGTCCATTTTCACTTTCCTCATAATTTATTTTGATCTATAAGGACCTCCTAGGCCAATATTTGTAAACAGTGACTAAGTCATGAGCCAATATCAACATACAAGATGTCAAAGTGGACAGGAAGTTTTAGTGTGCTACCAGGCTCAGCTTTGCATTGCTGAGGTAATTATTAAACTTGGGATAAACAGAACTTTGATCCTGTGTGTGTTTTTAAATGATGGGTAACAGTTGATTTTACAGAAATGCCATTTTGAAAAGCCATTCTGCATAGGAATTCATTGTATCAACATGTAAGGTGTCCAGTGCAAGGTTTAGCAAAGTAAACCAGCCTGTAGCAAAGGTGCTGGCATGGAGTGCTGTGCAAGGAGCTGCAGGGCCTCCTGTGATTCCCAGCCAAGAGCAGTGTGAAATGTTCATCTTCCAAATAAGAAAGCAATTCACTGACATCTGTGCTACTGATTAGCAAGAAAAGGTGACTGTGGCTGGGGAAAGAGTGGATGTGTAAAAGTCTAAAAATGCACACGGTAGGAATGCAGCAGGACCTCTCTCTCACTGGAAATACTGTTTCCATCTCTCATTTTAGTCATGGGAAGATTGTCTGAGGCTCTCCCCTCTGTGGTCTTCTCCAAGACCACAGCTTCATGTTGGACAAACACTGTCCACTCTCCTTTGCCACATCCCTTCCCACATGAGAAAGTGCCCACTGAAAGAGGTAGGAACCTGTGGGAGGGGCTCTAGCATGTGTCTTAGGCACTTACCCAAAAGCATTATCTGTGATCAGAGTTAGGTGCTGAAGGTTTGTATTTATACATATGTGAAGGTAGGGAAATCTGGGGAAAAGAAGCAGTTAGGGAAGAAAGAAAAATACAGGAGAAGTGAATTTGGGTGAGTTCAGGTGAACCTCTTACAGCAAACAGGTCAAAAGCAGCCAGCATCAGAGGTGCAGATGGGAAGGGACCTCCCTGCACCAGCCTGTCACAGGGAAAGCTCATGCTTGCAGTGGAGTAACTCATCCCCAGGAGAAAAGTAAATAGGAACCCTCCTACTCACACAGTGAGGCTGTGTCTGTGAAGTGCCTCCTTGTTCCTTGGACTGTGCACAGTTAGGAGTCCTGTAGATGGTCAAGAGGTGCTGAGAGGGCAATGAACAGCTGTATTTTGGCAGCGGGCAGCAGTTCCTTAAAGTTGCTAAGAAAGGGCCAAAGCAATTAGGTGTGCATAAATCTGCACCTGATGGGCAGCATAGTGAGCAGCAGCAGCACTGACATCTTCCCTCCCCGCCTGCTTTGCTGCACTGCATTGCTTGAAGCACAGGAAGGTAAATAGCCAAACTAAGCACAGCTGCAACCCCAGCACATGAAGTCTAAAGAGGGATAACCTAATTTGTTCATTCACATTTCTTAACTAAAGAAATTTTTCCTATGATTTCATTATAGAAATAATTTCCAACAATGTGCCAGAATAAAATTGTTTTCTCCACTAATAAAATTTTGTGGAAGTATGTAATTATACAGCTCTTGTATTCGAATTCTAAGATGTACTGCAAAGTGTTGTGTCTTATGACTATGTAAATCCAAAGCCCTAAATATTTCATACTAGTTGTAAAATAACATAGTGTAATCAAAAAGTATGCCACAGCTGGAAAGGATGGGCTAGACATGAAAATGATGAGAACTCATCTGTTTGCTTGGCACTGTCACTTGGCTGTTACCTGTCTACCTTTCTTGAGATCTCTCAGGTAATTTATGGCAGATTTCACTGCTATTCTTTGTTACCCATCCCTGTAGGTGCAGACACTAATGTATCCACAAACCATCCCACCTTCTGCATCTGAATGCCGTGGGACACAGCCCCAAAGCCTGGAACAGAATTCCCCAAATCAATGCTGAAATACAACTGGTGGCTTGAAATAATAAAGTAAATGAAGTAAATGTCCTCTTACTTACAGTGATTAAAAAATAAATCTGCAGATGGGCATAAATCTGCAGAGAAAATCTGCAAGGAAATAGCAGGTGAAACCTCAGCATGCTGGCTAGGCTGCTTCTTTATCACCTCCAGCAAATGGATATCTACAATGGTGTCGTTTATTGTTGATGACTGATAATAGGATTACAGCTCCCACATCCAAGAAGTATGGCATCCCAAATAGCATCGTTTCATGCTGAAGACATTATTATCATATCCTGTCTTTGTGTACTGCTCAACCAGTTATCTGTGCAGGACTCAGTGTAGAGCTCTGAGACTTTATAGGATATTATCATGTTATATGAAATTCAGGCTGCTGTAACTATAAATCAAGAGGACACCTTGTATGGTGGCTGGTTCTCCTTGGAGCAGCATCCTAAGCAGAGGCTCTGTTCTTTGAAAGATTAGAGTGTGATTTAAAATAAATGCTGACAATGAATTCGAAGTTCATGAACAGGGCAGGTTTAATAGCCTTAGTGTTGTCTGTTTAATAGTCTCGTGTGTACAACATGTGGGCAGCATAAGCTTGTCCACAACTCCTGAAGAAGATACTCCAAACATGAATACAGAGTCCCCCTTTTGGAAGACTAAGGGGATAAATAATTTTAAATAGAATTTTTGAACACCATAATCTCTATCTATAGCCACTGGCTGTAAGTGTCCAAGCTATGCCACTGGCCAAGGGCAAGGAACATCCACATACAGGGAAACAGGAGGAGCTGTGTATATTTAAGGTTTGGTTTTGGGGCAGCTGAGCTGATCCTAATGGCTTGTGGCTACCAAAGGACACCCTTCTCACCCATCTCTGAGACATGGCAAAAAGCTTTCCAGTTTTTGGCTGAGTTAGTTTTATGGTCTCATTAAGGTGATCAGCTCCAAAACAGACACAAAGAAAACAGCAGTATAGGGCACAGGGCTGAGGGGAGACAGGACCAGACCCACTGACAAGGGGACATAGGTCACTGAGTCTTGTGGGACTGAGCCTTTTTACTGTGGGAAGTGGGGAAGGCTTGGAGATGGGCTTTGCTCTCCAGCCTCACACAGCCCAAGAGCATCAGGGGTGCTGAATCTGTGGGTGCCTACACGAGCTGGATTGCATGTTAGTAGCACAGCTCTCATTTGAGCCCTTGTGTTCCTTACCCAGCAGGAGTAAAACCTGCATTTGTTGGGCACAGGAGGCTGCCTTATCCTTGATGAAGAAACTACTGCTGGAAGAGACACACCACCTTCAAAATCCATACAGCCATGAAGTACTGCTAAATGCAAAATGTGGCATATTGGCAGCCTAGTACCAAAGGTGACAAGCTTTGCTCAGCTCCATGCAGCTGCTCCAAGCTTTTCAACCTGCCCCAGGTAGAGTCTCAGCTGGGGCCATCTCCGCTGGGCTGTTGACTCTGAACATCTGAGCAAATACCTTGTCTCCTTTGCTGATAGGAGACCACGGTATTCACAGGCCAACTGCACCAGGGCACACAAAGGAGATTGGGGTCAAACATTAAGATATATTTACATAAAACTGATCCATAATTGAGCTGTGAAAAGGTCAATTCCATTTCCAGGGATCAAGAGGCAGAGGTGGGATTTCCTATCATTTACCTCAGGTGGCCTCCTTCAAAACCCACTGGAGTCAGAAAAATTCTTTGGATCTTCCCATCAAATGCAATTAATCCTCAGAATTTAAAAAACTTATAATGAGAGATCAAAGCTAAAATTTTAGCAACAATGAACTAATCCTCCTGATAACCAAATACGCTTAGTAGCCAAACCCTGAACTGAACCAGCAGGCTTTCCAACAGACTTTTCATCTTCATTTTTCAACAAAGACAAGTGTTAAATTAATGAAGAGATCAGCCTTTGCACTCCCTAGGCTTTATACTTCACCTGTGTTTAAAAAAATAATTCTGAGAGGGGAAACAGCAGGTTATAAGTTTGCACTACATTTATGAACTCTTGTGTGCCTCTCTTTGGGACACACAGAAAAGAAAGGGAATTACTGAGTGTATTAGAGAAAATTATGTTAAGAAAATTATGTAAGTTAAAAACCAAGCAGTTTATGAGAAAAAGCACCGATGCAATTTTATCATTTAGGATTCACTTGATACATATAGGGAGAAGGAGAAAAGTTCTGTGTACATAAAAGTATTTAATAACAAAGTTCTATTGGTTACAAATTAGGACTTTAAAATGCCCACTAACTATAAAGGCTTGTAATGTTTCACCATGTTATTGCCTCTGAGATGTGTTGCCACTTCATGACACATTTTCAGATTGTTCAAAAGCCTACAATGCTAAAGATGTGCTTTCTTCTGCCTGAAATAATGCTTGAGATTTGAGTGCGAGGGTGAATGTATGGTGTATGCTGCTCATGAATAAAAGATACTCACAGCTAAGCAACCTAAAGTGTTCCTCTCTTAGGGGATTAACTCTATTTACCAGAAAATTTAAAGAATAATTTTTAAAGAGTGTTTTTTGAAAAGGAGGAATTCAAGTGCTTGAGTAATGCTGGGGAAACTTTAGCAGAGGGGATGGCAAGGAAGGAGCAAGGGAAGACATGGAGCCTCGCAGTAGTCATGGGACATACCTCAGCACTGTCCCTTAGCTCAGGTGGAGCTGAGCTCTGTGCAGAGGAACACAAGCCCCTGTGCATCCTGCTGGCAGACACAGCTCCGAGGACAGGCACAGGGAATCTCGCCCCCTGGCAGAAGCTATGCTGAAAATCTGCCTCTTATACACAGAAGGCTCATGCTATCACTCTGACACTTCAGAGGAGGTTGTGAGAATGGCCCAGCACCGTAGAACTTAAAACTCTCTCTGCTTGTACCTGGGGTGCCCAAGACTAAATTCAGCTCCTGACTACCCCAGAGTGTCAGAAGGGATGACCGCTTCAAGTTGAAGGAGACATCTCACCCACCCCTGCAGGGCTGGCCCAAACCCTCAGGGTGTGCTTGAATCACTGTTGGGCCCCAGTACAGCTTCACAGGCTGCCTGAGATGTAAAACACCTTGGACACTGACACCCCAGCAGCCAGCCAGGCGTCTTATGGGATTTACTGGGTAAGATTTGTGCAGGATCAAAGTAGCACAATGGTGAAACTGCTGTGCTGAAGAGTATCTTGGAGACTGCCACCCGCACTGTGCCGCTGCACACACACCCGAACACCCGTGACAGGCAGGCAAGAAGGGGAAGCTGTATGAGGAATGGCTGAGGTCACTTGGTCTGTTCAGCCTTGAGGAGGTGGAGGGGAGACCTCACTGCAGTTACAGCTTCCTTGTGAGGGGAAGAGAAGACGTTGATTTCTTCTTTGTGGTGACCAGTGACAGAACCTGCAGGAATGGCCTGAAGTTGTGTTGGGGAAGATTTATGCTGGCTAATAAGAAAAGGTTTTTTACCAAAGAGAGTGGCTGGGCACTGAACAGGCTCCCCAGGGAAGCTGTCACAGCTCCAAGCCTGACAGAGTTCAAGAAGTGTCTGGACAATGCTCTCAGGCACAGGATATGACTACGCAGGACTCAAGGATCCTGACAGGCCCTTTCCACCTCATCATACTCTGTGATTCTACGAAGACACCAAGAAAAGACCATACTACATATGCTGCTACAGGTAGCTCCTGGCAGCACAACCACTCCACCTACCTGTCTACAACAATACAGTCACCCCAGAGACACCAGACCTCTGGCCACACTGCCCACCTTGGACATGGAGCTCTTGGAGGAGGAGTGAAGGTCGGTATGGAGAGCAGCCACATAGCTCCAGCCCAGAAACGCATGCATGGAGCTAACTGAGCTTCCTCACATGTGCAAGGACTTTTCAAACCTGAAAACGTCTCAAATAACATGTTGAGACACTGCCAGTGCTCTTGTGTTTGGCTAAGAAGACACTACCAGTGCTTTTCAAGTCCCTTTTCAGTGGCACAGAAGTTTACAGTCCTGTGCTCTTGGCCAGACCCATAACCAAGCCTGTAAGTGATGATGTCCCTCTGCTCGCCCCAAGCCTCAGTGGCACAGCCAGGTACAAACAGCTGCAGTGTTCCCCTTCACGGAGAGTCCTTGTATGTAACCCCTCAGGAACTGCTCTGTACGTGGCAAGAAGAAAGGGAAGACCCTGTGTACCCACAGCAGTTTTATCCTCCAGACAGTTTTATCCCCTTCATCTTGCAATCCCTAAAGCACAATTTTCTCCTTTCAGCTCTTGAAAGTATTTTTTTTCTTTCAGTTTGGCAGCAAATGAACAAACTTATTTTTTGAAGTCACAAAAACACACAGCCCTGAAAATGTGAGGAGAAAATATGACAAATACTCCTTTTTCTGTAGTGCTTTGGCTCTGCCTGCAGGTTTAGTAAACAGTGGATTGCAATTATAGTTTGAGCATCTATTCATTTTATTGCAGGAAAAGCATCAACATGTGTGCTGTATTTTTGCCTTCTAAACGGCAGAGTAAATGCATATCAAACTGAGATATGATGTATAATATATCAAGACATTTTGATCCATGCAGCAAAATGAAAAATATGCAAATTATTAGCAGTTTATAAGGGATAAAGTTTTATTATACATAATTTTATATGCTTGTACAGAGAATCCATAATCCCACTAAGGAAGGGTAAGTCTACCTATAATAAATGAGAGGGGGTTTAGAATAAGAAAACTTTTTAGATTTGAGCCAATACCTAAAATATGGAGAGTGAAAATAGCATTGGAATATTCCAAATAGCCAAACAAAATCATCACATTTGTTCTTAATGACTGCAGTATTCAGCAGTCTTCATTTTCCCAAGAAATAATTTGCTTTAAACTCTCTATTTTCTTTTACCATGTTTCTCACTTAAAAGCCTGTATGAGCTTTTGTACTGTTGCCAGGCTTATTTTTCGTCTATATACAGGTTCTTACCATGGAGATATGTCCCTGACATGAAGGCATCCAGTATAGGAAATTACATGCAATGCCTTATTCTTCTAGTTTAATTAATGCTCTGACAACTTGGCAATAAGGCTACAGTGAAGAAAAGATCTCTGTAGGGAACCTCAGGTTTTGAGCAGTAAGAAAGCTGTCAAAATTTTACTATATATCTATAGTAACATATCAAACATCCAAAGATTTCTAGAAGGCATCTGTGGAAAAGAATTCAAAAGAAAGAAAGCATAAATGATGTTTCTTAACCTGCTAAAAATAAAAGAATGACTTTCTCAGCAGTCCGATTTGGAACTGGGTAAGCAGCCCATGCTGACTTACTCGTTTCAACCAAAAAGAAATTCCAGTTTTTAATGAGCGAGGACCGTTTGACACAAACAGGAAAAAGGATTAGCCCAATCCCTGTTGAGACTGGTTCTCTTCTGTGATTTAAACAAGCTGAATGAAGAGTAGATCTGTTCCAGACAGTGATCCATGTAACCATTCTAGACCTCTGTGTCCAAACACATGTTCCCAGGTGCTCCAAACTTTGAGTCCTTCTCAGCTGAAAAGCACGACAGCAGCAGCTTGGCATAAAGGCAGGAAAATGTGCCCCCCCTTTCTCTCCTCTGACTGGTTCAGTAGTTTGTGGAACATCAAAGATGACACCCCCAAAGAGAATCCTACTGCTCTAAAGGCAGCCCATAGTCACAGACCTTGGATCATCAGAAACGTTGGTGATCCATATCTTACTGAGAGTATCATTTGATATTCATGATGGAAGGGAAATTGGGGAGGTTAACAGCACCTGACTTCCTCCACTATGGTCCCTTCAGCTGTGAACATGCAAAGACAGCGCTGTCTTTCCTGACGGATGAGCTACTCTTTAGTTACTGATGGAAAACAGCTGCCCCACGTCACATATCTAATTGTCTTCCACACCAAAAATTCATGAATTTGTACCATCTGAGGAAAATATAAACTAGACACATATTTATGTAGCATTGTGAAATCAGGACTTCTGTAGTATGAGGGCTAGCAATACAGAGCAGTTTGAATTTTCAGTCTAATCCCCTGCTTCCCCACGTTTTTGGAATGAGATTACTTATTTCTGAAAAGACATCCCAAATGGATCAGAGGGATCAGCTTCAGTCTCTTCAGTGGTCTTACTTTAAAAGAAGAAACTGGATGGTAAACAACAGAGGCATTCCTGAGGACAAATTACTTCACAGAAAGTAACTCTGATTATTTGCACAACCATCATATTTGCTTTTCCTATAATCAACCAAAGAGACCCCTCCCACACTCTGGACATTAGATAAGATTTTTGTAAAGGACTCTAAAGCCACTGAAAAGCAAAACACTCAGGATACATAAACGCATCTCTTTACTGATAACTCCAGACATGTTCTATCTTGCTTGAAGTGAAGAGTAGCATTGCAGAAGTTACTTAAGGTTCCTGCACATGCCCCAGCTCCAGGCTCAGTCAAGTGAAAGAGCCTGTGCTGACAGAAAGAAGGTCCCCTCCCTGGGAGGCAGGAGCTACAGGTTTGTTTACATCACTGGAGAAATTGTGTACTTGTCTTTGGTTGCTCTCCTCATTTTCTCTGAAATTCCCAAACCTCAACATGACACTGCTCTCAGAAAGTTTGAGCAGAACTCCCAGTTATTTGCTGTTGCCTAATGATTTGCATCCTTAAGAAATAATCAAAAACAGCATAAAAATGTAAATGTGAGGAAATGGGATGGGTATTCATTCAGCCATGCAGCTGGAATTCAGGAACTGCTGTAATTGCACACGAACAACATAATTTGCCTCCCTTGTAGATGTTTTTGCTTATTCACATCACGTCTTTCAGGGGTGTTGCTCAAGTTCCTATACCCTGCAAGACAAAACAACCACTCTCTGCTGTTGCAATCCCAAACCTGAGATGTTGAGTTGCTTCAGGATGGCAACACCAGGGCTGGCATCCAGGGTGGCATCACAGAGCAGGGTACTCACTTCCCCACACAAACTGCTGGCCCAGGTGGGAACTCTCAGTGCACTGGGTGCAATGGCAGAGGAAGAAAAAATGACAGCTGGGATTGTACTGATGGAAACAGCGTAGAGGGAGAAACAGCACCATCATAAATAATGTAAAAACTCTTCAACCAAAGAGAAATGATGCAAACAGTGAGAATATAATCAAGCCTTTTGCCAACAGAGTGGTAAACAACTTTGCTCTCTCTCCATCACCATCTCTCAGGTACACTCTTTTGCTGGATTTTGTAGAAACATGCTCCCTCATCTGGCAAGGTTGTTTTAATGAGGTTACTTATGTCACTCTTGGCTATTCTCTTTTCACAACTATTCTCTGACTTGGATTTAGGAGGTGCCTATGTGAAAACCCTCATTACCTACATGAAGACACAGGAAGTGCTCAGCTGAATATATAGACTGAATGTTCCAGTGTATAGGCTCCACGAAAGCCTGCTAGCAAAGCTCAATTTTCCAGCCCTCCCAGCCCTCTTTTATTCCTCTGAACTCAACTATCTGAAGAAGGTACATGAAATAATGTGCAGCACATATCTCCCTGAACAAGAATCAAATAAAGACAAGAAAGAATTTGCATATTAGAAATCCTGTTCTGTAGAAAATCTGTCTGCCAGGAAAATGGAACATATGTGCTGAATGAATTTAGGCAAAGCTGCACCTTTACTGTGCTGCTTAAGAAAAAGCACATTTAATGCATCAGTCTGAGACTGACATGGGCTTTTCATCAGCATTTCATCAAAACTGAACAAATATGAAATACGAACACCAGTACAGCACTAATGGTTCAACATACTGCACCAGGTTTTGGAAAAGGACCTTGCTGAAGCCAAACACCTGCCCTCAAGTACATAACAGATACCTCTCCAAATACCCAAACAAATCTTGTCAGGACAGAAGGCAGTATGTGGCAACAGGTTAGTTGAATAATGCACACCTGCACCACAGGGGCACAGACAGCCCACAGCAGCATCCCCTGTGGGATGTCAAGCCCAGAAGTTTGCTGTGCTTCTGGTGTAGATCTTTGTAAGAACCATTTTAAAAAATATCACAGAAT
Organism: Chloebia gouldiae; assembly: GCA_003676055.1. NCBI lineage: Eukaryota > Metazoa > Chordata > Aves > Passeriformes > Passeridae > Chloebia > Chloebia gouldiae. Next base: position 2,003,070 of record QUSF01000020.1, on the reverse strand, counting down.
TGCAGTGGGAGGGTACAGGAAGAAACAGAGAGCAATACAGAAGTCTAGATACTTCAGATACTTCTACAGAGCTCTAGATACTTCAAAACATCAAAGCTGTTAAAAGGGCAAGTTCATCCACAGTTTCATCTCAAAGGAAAGCCCAGCCTGTTTCCCTACTGGAGTTGCCCAGATGCCTACCCAAACAGGAGGGTATTTTCTTTTAGTACTTTGCTGCCTGTTGGTGGTAACTCCCTTGGAAGAGCTGTATAGCAAATCCCTTTTGGCAACTGCAACAGACCAGTGGAAATGATTTCTTACCAAATGTAGTTTGAACCAAATGAAAGAAGAGTTAGGGATATTTCTTCTGCTTTGGAAAAATGGGGTATTGCTCACTGGCAGACGAGGAGGGGCTCTAAGTACAACAGTTCAAACATTAAGTCTACTGGTTATACTTTGGACTCATGTTCCCACTCCAAGACTCCCTGCTTACAGTCAGACATTCACTTGTTCAACAGCATGGAAACACCTCCATCCACGAGCTGCTTGACTACCCAGTGTTGGTCCTACTTTAATACCATCCTTCTGAGCTCCTTGGTATCAGACACCTGGGTGAATACTTGGTTATTCAAATGCATGGATGATATACTGCTCATGTCCAATAACAAGCAGTATGGTATTTTACTGGTTTTTATTTTGCATAGACACTGCCATTGAGCTGTGGCTTTTTAAAGACGTAAGTTTTCAGAAAAACATTAATATGGTCATTGTAAGGATTGTACTTCTGGAGTTTCAATTCTGCTGGTATACACAATTTCTGTACTGTTTTCAGATTTATTAAATGGTTTTAATAAACATGCACAAAAATAAAGTATCAAAAAGTTACCCTTATCTGAGTATTGTGCAATTCATTTGAATCAGCTTGTTCATAGCAAAAGATCTCACAATGAAGCTGAGATAAAAACCACAGTTTTGCTATTAATCTCCCATTCAATTTTCTAGTGAAGCCACTCCAGTATCTACAAACACATAAAAATCTTGTATTGTCTATGATCAGACTTGCTAATCAAGCTGTATCTTTATTCCAATGCATATTTACCAGCCATGATGAGGTTGTTTTCTAAGTTATGCCATTCTGTCATTGAGAAAACTGGAGAAGTTACTTCACCTCTGGTAGGATTTACTTCTGAATGGAGTACAGCTCCTGTCCCCCAACAGTCTGGACTGACCAGAACACACCGTACACCAACCTCCAGGCAGCCCTCAAGAACCTGCCATTTCTCACTCTTTCCTGCCATCTTAACCAGTACAAGTGCAGAGGGAATACCTAATCCTGAGATACTTAACTGGGTACATTTTGCCCACAGGTCACAGACATGTCATATTTCCTATATTCCTGCTGGAAATCCTGTCCTTCACACTATTCTCCTGGCATGGCTGGCTGTTCCAGTTATGAGAAGAAAATATAGTACCTGATGGGCCTTGTTCAAATAAAACTTGGTGGATACTGGAAAAATGTTACCAATGGCAAGAATGAATGTGTTTTCACACAGTGTACAGAAGCATCAGAACTCAGAAGGAACTGAAATAAACAATGTTTCTTTATCTCACCCCAAAAGAGTCAATAGCTACAGGAACTGTTACAGTAGAAGCAGCAGGTTCTGGGATAACCAAAGTAAAACAAATCACTGTCCAAAAAGAATGAATCAGCCTTGCAATGCTGATGCAGCCTTGCAAGCCTTCTTAACAAATAAAATCTCCATGTTATGTGCATGAAAATGCAGCTGTTGATGAAGCCAGAGCTATTTAAGGGTACTAAATCTCTTTGCAACTGCTGCATGATAGCTGCATTTCTTTTTCCATTGCTTTATCCTTGTAAGAACAAGCTCCAGCTCCTGTTAATGTTTGCATCAGCCACTGGAGAAAAGCACTGCAAGTCTGTAATTTTTTTCAGTATTTTAATGCTTTGTGACTCAGGAATTATGAAAAAAATGGGCTATTTTAAAAATACATACTGCAGCACTAAGATACTGAAGGTTTTCTGATTAGTTAAAGTATCTTGCTCTACACTGTTTGCACAGTTCTCAAAAACACCTGTAGAAGAGGTGAAATCCTGGCCCAGGGGAGGCTAAAAGAAGCCTCATCCATGAAAATGGGGTCTCAGAACAGAATATTGCTAAGGTATCTAGTAAGAAACTCAGCAGTAATTTATAAACTCATTGACATGGCTATATAGAAATATTTCTAGTTTGTCAGAATAAATCCTACTATTCATCATCAGCCTAGTTATAGCCTACATCAATCATTTGCACTTCAGTCACCTTGTTCATTCTCATACTCTGCTGATTCAGCTTTAAATTTTATTTCACTGATAGGAGTCTTTCACAAAGGTCAAAAAAGTGGCTTCAAAGTAAGGAGAGTAGCTGTATCTAATGAATCCTCAGTTACTACTCCTTCTCTAGTTAACCTCATTTCAGTCAAATTAACTACATTCCACAAAAATTAGTTTCCTTATCCTTTGGATTTACACTGGAAATAATCACCAGTACTCATAAGGCTAATATAGAAGAAATTAGACTGAAAAAAATATCAGCAGCACCAAGTTTTCTCACTGCTTCATTTCTAAGACCTTTATTTTATGTCTAATTTGTGCTCCAAGTTTGGACCTGAAGAGTTTTGAGGGTCTGGTCTATTTGGTGAGAATGACTGAGGTTACTAAAAATGAAATTTTGTGACTCAAGTTTTGTAGCACCTAACAAATCAGTATCAGCCCCATCATGTTTCATATATCAAATTCAGATCAGAAATTACAAATCCCTATGATCTACTGGTATTGTTTTAAAGGGACTAGCTGACAAGCAAATACCTCAAAACTTCTTTCCACTACAAAATGCAGCCCTAGGTAGTCATACAGGAGATCCACAAGAGCCGAGCTCAGCCCAGCACTAGCCCTAAGATAGAAAGGCACTGTAAAGTTTAGCCCAAAGTTCACTTTATGGACATTTTTATAAGTAAAACCAAAAGCAGGTAGTAAACACTTTTGAAAGGCTATATATTTACATGCAAGCACTTCAGTAAGTGTGACAAATGTTGCCACCTCATGGACAGGTGCAGGGTTTGATCCAGCTCAGCGGTAGGAAGGAAAACAGATCACGGAGATGACTCATTGCTGTCCTTTCACACTCCCCTGAGGGAGGAAGCCAGAGCTTGGCCAGAAGGATGCTTTTGTCACTTGGGTCTGAATCCAGAAGTATGGCTTCACATCAACAATTGGGGAAAAAAAACACAAAACGATAAAAAAAGAAAACAAAACCTAAGAAAGAAATAAAAAGAAAGAAAGAAAGAAAGAAGAATAAACAGAACACAATAACACATGTTCAGAGTATTTGATAATTTCTAATATAACAGCAAGGGGGGAAGACTCATGATTTTTCCCTGAAAAAGCCCATAATGTTCAACTTAGAACCTGGCATGGTCTTTTACTATCAAACAGTCAAAAGTGAGCACTCAAGAATAAAACATCCAAGTAACAGGCTGTGGGACCTGAAGTTTTCAAGAGTGTTACTGAAATTTTCAGATTCATGAAGACAATTACCTCCAACTGGACTAGGGGATTTTCATGCTCCATAAATTGTGTATCTCCTACTTGTAATTTGCAATTGTAGTGTATTCCATCAGGTATTTCCAAGGACGAAGTTTTATGTTACAATACCACATTGGTTATTCACTGTTCCACTACTTTTGGGAATTGCTGCAGAAAGACTCTGTCACCTGTTGAATTTCTCCCTTCCTGATGAAATGACAGCTGTGCCATCCTCCTCTACAGGACAGAGGTGTTGCAAAAGCCATTATGTGGTGTGCATGTTAAAAGTAGGTCCATTCCACAAGGCACTATAATTACTGCTTCCTGTTACTGGATGAGCATGAAAGAACTATAGAATTTTGAAGCAAAAATAAAACATTTCAAGTTTGACATAGGGATAGAAGTTTAAGAATCAATTATTTTTTTAAATCAGAGGTTTGTAAAAATACATTCATAGTCAAGATTTATGAATGGTCTGAAAAAGACAATATGGTGACTAATTGGGAGTTTCCTACCATCGTGATCTCCATATAACAGGGTAACAGTCTGCCTACATACTACTGAACAGAAAGAAGAATTTGTACCAGCTTGATTTTTAAATATGTTCTTATGTTTATTATACTTTGCTACTCCACTCTCCTAAAATGGTGGCCTCAGGAAAAGCTGCTTTGGCAGGCAATTGCAAAGATTCCTGTGGAGAGGAAGTGAAAAGACTGGGCATACAAACAACGGCTGCTGCCATGTTCAAAGCACTGGGGAGAGTTCATAGAGCAAAATGCAGTCCTAAGTAAATGGGTTTCAGGCAATTTCAGTGTTAAGATAACATCATTAAGACTAGAACAGATTGTGCTCAAACCCTGCTGTTTATAATTAACACATTGCTTCCAAATACTCCAGGGTCCCTGGTAAATAGTCCTCTGCTCAGATCCACCCAGACCAATCAGAGTATTTTCATCAGGTTCCATGCTGGGCCAGCACCTGTTTGGACAAATCCAAAAGAGCCAAAATACTCTTCTTTCTGGCCAGCCAAGTAAAGAGATGAACACAGCTTGCCTTAGTCATTGTCACAGTGTCCATATGGCTGTGAAGCTTGTTTTCACAAGAAATCGTACAAGTACTTTATTATGTCGAAGTTCACGGTCCTATAAACAAAAACACAGTATATTAGAGCAATCATCTTAACAGTGCTAAGACTTTAACCGGTTTGGAGACAGCACATGCAGGACATTCTGCACAATCAAAATCAAACAATTCCCCAAAAGAAATGCAAGCAAGGATTAATGAATTTTCATTTCTCTTCTAATTTACAATACCTCTCTTCAGATTATTTCAACTTTGTAAAATTCTAGAAAAGAAGTATACTAACTTCCTAGTAAAAAAAGGAAGACTCTTATTGAAATAATGAAAAAAGTATTAATAAGATTATATTTTCATATGGCAAACTTGATGTTCTAGTTGGTGATGCAAAGCAACAACCTTTTATGATACTGAATGTTTTGTTCATCTCCCAAACCACCTGTTTTAGCATGTACTCCTTCATCTGCACTCATTTGGAGCCTGTGTTCTTTCAGTCTTGACAGTAGTTGACCCATGTTCACAGCTAAATTTGAAAAATCCAAGAATGCCACTCAATGGGATAGAAGATTTTAATGTACACTTTTGTACTTTAATGGCAGGCAAAATGAAACAGCAGTAGAATAAAGCATATAATTATTTTTTTTGTCTCTAAACTCATTCATCCATACAATCTAACACTCAGACTTTAGGGTTTACTGTTTGAATAAATAATGCAAATTGCTGCATATAATGACAAGTATAAAATTAAAAGGGTTTTTTAAAAAAAGTATTCAATGATGCAAAAATAACTGCTAACAATACTAAGTGAGATTAGCTAGCTGAATTCTTATTGTTGGACTACAATCATTTAATATTCTCTGTTCATGCATCAGCCTGTAACCCACTTTTCAAAAAGTTTTTATAAAACATCATTTTGACAGAGAAAAAGTTTAGAAATCTCCAAGATACTTTACAGAAAATACTCTGTTGGAATCTATTAATCCAGTGATAAATTTAAAGACATTAACTGCCACTGTTAAACTTACATGACATTGTGTCACTCAAAAAAAGCTTTAATTACAAGGCTTTCCACAGAAACAAAATCATACACTAACAAATGCTGACCTTATCAACTAAATGAAACAGAATTGTCTTGTCATAACAACTGGGTTTATTACAGACTTTCTGAAAAGATCCACTCTATTCAATAAACACTAGAAAGCCCTACATCAGCTAGAGAAAATTAATGAATTTAGGTTCGAAATTCTTAAAATAGAAAATTACTTCTAACATCTGACTTTACCTTCAGCCAAATGTTTAACAACTATGTGGTAAAACACAGAGAAGTTTCTACAAAGACTGAGTACTTGCCACAGAATAGAGCCAGACCTCACGTGAAAAAAAAAAGAGACCCTACACTTCAGCAGTTACCGCATTAAAAGCCACCAGGAAGAGACACACATTTTTTTACTCTTTTCCAGAAACAGGTGGCTTTTTTTTTTTTTTTAGTGCAAACTTCATTTTTGCTTAAAAAACACAGAAAATGAAATGACAATCTGAACAGCTTGAATGGGGGCAGGGAGGGAGCATACTTTTCTGTCCCATTCTTTGCACTCCTCAGCCTTCAATTAGGAAATATGCTGGAGAAAAAAGGCTGAGATGGTAACCAGGCTGAGGTATCTGATGATTTCAGTGAGTAACAAACTTATTTTAATACTATTGAAGTAATAGAGAAAGAAGAATCAGAAGATTGGCTGCTTACTTGGTATGTATTTTGGCTGAAATTTCAAAGTAGTTCCCTCTCTGTGACAAATACAACCAAAACTATTGCACAGACAGGAAATGAAATTTCTTAAAGCATGGAAGATCAGGCCTTCATCCTATAGCTAGTAGCCCCACCCAGAGAAGACAGAAGCTCATTCTAATGAGTTCATGAAACCTTGTTTCTTTATGGGTCATCTCTTTAAAATTTAATAAATACTGTGGTCTGAAAAGTGTATTTTAATAAAAACTGTAATGAAGGAACAAAGCAAGATTTTAAAAAAGGGAGAAACAGGAGAAAAGCAGAATAGTCCAACTTTAAAATAAATAAATCTATCTATCTATCTATCTATCTATCTATCTATCTATCTATCTATCTATCTATCTATCTATCTATCTATCTATCTATCTAATTTAAATAGTCCTATCTAGGCTTCAAATGAAGACCTGAAAACTACTTCTGGAGAAAAAAAGAACTGCTTTCTTCCTCATAACATTTAGGAAAAGTCAGTTTATAGACATACATATATATACACACATACACACATCAGACCTAAAGGAAAGCAAGCTAAAATACTACCATGCACTGAGGTTTGAAGTGACAGTGTCTCTGATACTACAAATACTTTATCCAGTATTTGCATGAGCTGCATGGCACTAGTTTTGGTCCTGTTTTCTGGCTGTCTCTACTTTCCAGTAACTTTAATGCAGTCATTGAAATGTCTAAGGATGTCAAAGTTGCAAGGAAAGGGCTGTCAAATATCCCAATTCAAGGATATATCCCAATGTATAACTGCATACACAGTGATCCTTGTTGCTGAGCAGATGGTCTGCTGTGCTTGGTTCCAGGGGGAGCTTTTTCAGGGCATCACTCACAAAGTGACTTTACTGCTGGGAATAGCACACTGACATAGCAAAGCTGTGGAGGTCCTGGCAGTGTGGTCCAGCCAGACCTGAGCCAGACAAAGTTTCATTCTACAGCCTGTCCAATTGAAAATTGAAGTAAGTATATCTGTTGCATTTACTGACAAGGCTACTGAACATTTAATAGCTCATGTGCACTGAGGATATGGAATACAGCCTGCACCTCAGGTTCTTCTTTAGTCCCATATTACAGAGAAGAGTTGGCTGTGAGAACATTTCTCCCTTTTGACACATGTCATTCCTGGGCTCTGTTCTGGTTATAGACTGTTGATCCAAGACTTGTTAATAAGATGGCAGCAACAGGTAAAAATAGGACACATAGGCGTGATTGTTACCCTTGTATTGCATGTATTTCTGTCTGCCAATTACTGCCATCTCTCCTGATGGATCTCAAACTGTTCTCAGACTTCACAACTGGAGGCTCTGGATAAACAAACACGCTGATGTACTAATAGCCATTTACTAAATTACCTTGTATTAATAACAGATCACACAAGACAGTCTACATGCAAGAATTCAGATAACCTGTGTAGTTTTTATATCATATGCACAACACTATTAAGAACCAAATATAATTTCAGATTCAAATACCATAATGTGCTTTTTGGTAATGAAATGGACTGACATTTTAGAGCAGTATTTTCACATGAAGTCCCTGACCTTTACTAAGCACAAAGACAGTATGTTACTGTAACACATACTGCCACTGTAACATAAATCATTTTCAAAACAGGAATGGACTATACTTACCTTGGGTACAACATTTCTCATCCATAACAAGACTTATTCAGTCATTTTATTCTGGTCTGCAAAGAGCTACGGACTGAGCAAATACTTAGTTTGAAGTACATGCAATAATAAATGAATTCTTAACAGGCTCACCGGGCAATAGCTCTGATGAAGTCCAGAGAGACAGTACATTTGTATCGTGGTCCATCAAGCTGGTCATTCTGGCCAACCACAGACAACAGCTGCAGCGTCACAAGAGAGGTGATCTATGGACAACAGACACTAGTAATGTTAGTAATTTTTGGTAATATGAATAGCAGAGGCCAATTTATTGTTTTGTTTGTTTTTTTTCCATTTGGCATAATTCCCATTTCTCTCTGGAAAGTCACTCTTACTTGCTCATTGTTCACTTCCACATAGCTCCAGAGCTAGAAAACCCAGGAATGTACACACGTCTTGCCAGTACATTTTCAGCACCAACAGTGATAGACAAAAGCTAAACCCTTCATCCTTCATATCAAAACTTATCCTGGAGTTTTGAACAGAGGAACAGGAATAATAGGCATGAGCTGAGCATTTTCCAAATCTCTGCCTGACAATCAGGAAGAACTAGGATTTTCTTTCCTTTATCCCTGAAGATCGCCTTTTGAACTTTCCCACTCAATGTTGGATATTCCGGTGCCAGATCATATCACATTTTGAAAAGATGGATGTTTCACTCGACTCCAGATAAAGAGGAATTCGAAGGGTGGAAAGAAAAGGCTGGAAGATTGTGTGCTTAAAAAGAGCAGGGCCTGAGTTGAGAGAAATTTGCCTACAAACAGACATAGAGTGTCTTGACAGAGCCATTGATTATGTTACCAAGATAGCAATGTACCAGCATACTTTTTCACTTTGTTCCTCCAGTGATGGCTGTGGTACTCCTGAAGTGAAGTCATGGCGTATCACCACTGAAAACAGACAGCCCATTCTGACTCAGGTAGGAAGAGACACTGTAGTGATTCCATTATCTCTCTATCTCCTCCCAAATACCAGGAAAAGAAAGAAGTAAAGGCAGAAAAGAAAATTTTTCCCTGGCCTTTGCAATAGATACCACAGACAATTCAGGGCAATGAGGTTATGTTATATTATGTGACAAAATGGTATCTGGCCATAGGTTTCATTTTCAAAAAACCAGCCAACCATGACCTACTTCTGAGTAATTATAATAGGACAGTAGGAATTTCTCAAGAATAATGCATTTCAGGAAAGACAGTGTCAGTTCAAACGTTCAAGGAAGCACATTGCTACAAAAAGCATAGGCAAGTTGTTACCAGTATCAATAAAAAATAATCTTAACTCAGTAATAACCCCACTCTTTTGCTGGAAGTACACTTGGTTTTCAAATTTGTGTCAGTGCTTGTAGAAGGCAGGAATAATATAACAGAAAAAAATGACACCTACCTATGGAGAATAGAAAAAAATATGGTACCCAAAATGAACTAATTTTTTTAACAGCATGCACTTTCTTTCGTATGGCATGAGACAACAACAGTTCGGATGCCAAAATTCTGAAAAGTCTTTGGAGTTTGTTTAAGGAATGCTGGTCTACACACAGTCACAAAGACAAATTCCATTTACTTTATTCAGGTCTATAAATTACATGGTTTATCAAATTTTAGCATTGACAAAAATAAAAAAAAAATTGAATTACGGCAAATGGCGCAGATTCTAGTTCATTAATTACTTTGCACATATCATTGGCATAAACCTTAAACTTGTTAGGTTTTTGATTCTTAAAATATTCATTAGAGTACATTTTTCTCCAGTCTTCATTCAACAAAGTCCATATTCATTATGGAGGAATCTGCTGTAATAACTGCACCCAGGTGCATCAATACTGGCAAATCACTTCTGCACTGCACACTTGCAGCTGGTCTCACATTCAGAAATCACCAGTGAAGGAATAGCAGGAGGGTTCTTGAAGTTCCTTATGACCACAGAAAAAGTCTGCACAGTTTGGAAATCCATCTCAGTTTTATGCAGGATGCAAAAGCGACCCTGTTGTCACAAATGCGCCAGCAATACTTCAACAAATTCTACATTTTCTTTTCTAACTAGCACCAAATTCTCTGCAAGTAACACAAAGTCAGCATTGTATAACTCCTTGCTAAAGGCTGACTCAAGACATCTGAACTAACATCAGACTGGACACTAAATTTCACTACTGTTCTTGTATTAAGAAATTAACTCAAAGACTCAATATACAATATTACAAGATAAAGTTAATTATTACAAGATAACTGAAGAGTAGCTTTACTCTTTATGATCAGAGTAATGACCTGTTTAGGACACTGCAACATTTCACTTATTTCTTTCACAACCCTTAATAAATGTCATCACAATGAAGCAAGTGCAGAAACAGCAAGTTCTGACCTTGAGACCACATAAAAAGACAGAGAGAACTGCCATTTTCGATTCATGCAGACAAGAAACAGTTTTATCTCCAAAGAGGCTCAGTAGAGAAAAAGGGAAAGAACATATATCTAAGAGGAGTAAGCAGGGACCAGCTCTCCTACAGACAGCCAAATGTTAGAAGCTAAAATACCTAACTCGTTAGTCTTTGGAGTAGAATTCAACATGTGGTAGTTACAGATGCCTGGCCTGTACATGGAGAAAGGCAGGGATCTCCTAAGGACAAGTCCAAAAGCCTGCCTGCTGAGGGGGCAGCAGCCTGGAGCTTTGTTTACACAGCTTTTTCAGTGGGTTCGGGGAGAATCAAAACCAGCAACAGAGTTCAAAAAGCAATGACTTCTAATTTTTTCTTGCTTTATACAATATAGCAGGAGAGTTCTGCTGCTGTCAGCCACAGAAATGGACAAGACATCTATTTTGTGCAATAAATTGATAGAAAAGACTGAATTGTGGTAGATGAGGAATTATTAAGTTTCTCTAATATTCTGTGCTGAATCCAGACCCAATAAATAAAAGATGATTGTCCTCACCAAATGGTTCAGAAGTCTTCTGGGACACAGAAGGTCCAAATCCCTTCTGACACGAGAGGCTTGACCACCTCTGCTTAACGTCTGACAGATAACTGGGTGGGAGCAAAGGAAGGAAGAAGAGAAAGCCATGTACAGTATTAAATCATCACCAGACCTAACTTGCACTCTGCTTATGAAGCTGAACTATTTTGCATAAAATTGCAATCTCTCTGGGCCTGCCCAGGGCATGTACCTGGTAAAGCAGGATACAGTGGAATGAACTGAATTTAAGACAGTATATTTGTAGCGTAATTTTAAAATTCACCAATATTCATGTCTTCTTAACACTTCAGTTCCAGGTGCCACCTATAACTTAAGCACTAAAAAACAATTACGACTTCAAAAGTTCAGGTATTATAAAACTTTGGAGGCAATATGTTCTTAAATTAAGACACATCTAAAGTTTGAAACACAGATGGGAAAATAAGAATGCAATGCCAAACTAATTGTACTTAGCCAAAAATACACCACTTCTTTCGAAATATTTTTTAATTTTTGGTTTTTTTTTAAATATCATGGGTACAGTGGCTCCATTTCATTATCACAAAAGCTTGAGAAGAAACACCTGGCAAGAACAGACTAGAAACAAACCAGAAAAACTGTGTTGGTGAGATAAGAAAGGATATTTATTGAGAATCTTTCAAACAAAAAAAATTACATTTGGAAGAAAAATGCTAGTTATTTGTAAAATTACTTAAATTGGTGATGATTTAATGCTAGCAAAAATTAACAATTAAATGAAATTTTTTACAGGAATAGCAAGAAAATCTGAAAAAAAAACCCTTTCTGATCTGAAAGATGTAGAGAAACGGGTTTTACCAGTATGTTTAAAAATAAGTGATGATGGAACTTGCTTTGAAATGTATTTGTGTGAGAAACCAGCAGCCAAAATCTTGGATCCAAGGTGAGAATAATCATAAAAGCACAGCAGATAATTGTTCCCAGGAGGAAATGACCTCTCAGATTGCTACTAGAGATTCACTGGTCAAACACGGACATTGAAACCTCTGGGAAAAACAAGCAACCCACAAGCCATCCTCTAAGGCAGCTTTTTTCCTATCAGCCTGGACTAACAGATGGGCCTTGCATCATTCCCCAAGCAGACACAAAGACTGGCTTTGTGAGCACATGGCTGTATGGAAGTGAGAAGGATTCCAGAAGGAAGGGCTGTCTGCTGAGAAAGGCCAGGCTCTTCCCGAGGACACCACAAGAAGCCAGAAAATATTCACTGAGGTGCAAAACATGAGCAGAATTAGAACCCATGACACAGGGAAATGCATGGTTAGTTTGGGTAAGCAATGACAGACTATCTAGGGAAGAGTCTGGACAAAGTGTGGGATGTATCTCAAATCTATAGGATAAAACTAAACAGAAAATGATACTGACTATTTGGGGTGGAGGGGAAGCTGCTTCCTCAGAGATGTGACTGAAATCTCACCAAGTGTACATTTTAAACTGGACTGGAAAAATATTAATGAAAGGAGGATCAATTTCAAACTGGTAGAAATATACTAGATGATCTGTGTGGGTTTTTTTTCATCTCCATAGTTTATTATTCAATTATCTTGTGCAAGATGTAAAATTTATTCTAACTCTTCAGTCTGGCTTACTGTCACACACAGATTCTGAACGTCAAACATATCAAGAAACAAAGAACTTTCCATATTCAGCACTGTCAGACAAGGGTACTACATTCTTCCAGAGTCACATGAATGGTGCTTTGCAGCACCATAATCCCACAGCTCTCAAAGCCTGTGCACTTCATCAAAACCTACCCCTGCCAGCAGTCACATTTGGGCACATGGTAAAATCTTTGCTACGCTACACAGCACTTGGAACACCCAATACCATTTACAAAACCCACTGCAGTCAAAATGACTGTGCAATACTCTCCTGGAGTTAAATTCAATGACCCTAGTACAAATTATGTGAGCATAAAAAAACCTGCTCAAAATTATTCTAATGAAAATTATAGCCAGAATATGCTCATATGTCAGCCTTGTTTGAAAAGCTTGCACAGAATAACTATGTAACATTACAACTATATGTATTTGTAACAGCACTTGATAAAAACTGTTTTTATAAATTTATTAAAAATAAATCAACACATTTTTCTGAATGCTTGTACAAAACAATCAGGTTTTGACACCGAATTATGTTTTGTGCAAGGCTTTTTAATGCATGAAAAAAAACCACAACAGGAGGGACACCCCTCCAAATTATTTAGAGCCTTCAAGCCTGCAGGTGAACATTTATTATGACATGCTTCAGCTAGGTATTTTACCTTTACCTCAGTTTAAATCAATCCAACTATATTTTTAAACTACATTATGCACACAGTCAAAATGTGTTTTCTGACATTAACAGAGGCACCAACAGACCCAGCCACAGCCTCAGTGCTGGTCCACAGTGTCCTGTGCCCCTCCATCTGGTAACACACATAGGTGGCTGTGCAGGATGCAATGGGGCAAACATAGTGACCCAGCCTACTGTGCAATTTCTTTTATGAATGTTTCCATTTGATGTCTTTCTTTATCCCAGATTAGTTTGGGGCTTTTATATTTCTGTCACATAAGTATTGTTTCATTATGTTCTGTTGAGTCTCCAGGACCTTGATTTCATTTCAGTCTATGTGATTTACATAGAGTGAAAAAAATCTATGTGATTTACAGATTTTAACAAGTGACTCCATTTGCTTTTTCAAAGCTCCATTGTATCAGTGATTCAGTCATTTATGAAGACAGCCAAAACATCCTTTAGACAATCCAGAAGAAATGCTTATTTACCCTAAGTACATGACCTTGAATTTCCTGCTGGCAAACCCATTCAGTTTGTATCATATTCACGACCTAAAAGATTTTTCTTGTGTCTCTTCAGAACAGAAAAGTTTACTAAGTCCAAGGCATATAACATTCAATTTTGCTAGAAAATTCTTCTGGTTTTCATTCTACAGGTCATTAGAACCACTCACATGATATTTTCTCCATTGCATAATCACTGTTCACCACTTCTGCCTTATTCTACTTCGTCTTACCTTCTGTGTCCCATTTACACAAAATGATGCTTGGCAAGAAACAGTGCCAATGTCATACACGTAATCAAGGGTAAATACATATTTTGCCTTTTTCCTTTCCCTCTCCTCTTTCTGTACTTACCCCACCCTCTTCTGTCTTTCAGACCTCAGAACACCTTTCTGCATACTAGAAGCTGCTTTCTCTCTAGACCATTCTCCTGCAATTGGCCTCCCTTGTGGCTTTTCTTTTCAATCTCAAGAGAAGCAAATGTATTTTTCTATTTTGAGAAGACACTTCCTATGCTTGCTCTAACACTTTCTCTTCAATTAGCAGTTGGTCTTCTAGGGTTTGTTTAGTTACTCTGACTAGCTGCAAATCAGTACAGCTTCCTTTCAACTCTTCTCTATACTTTCCCATTATCTCTACTCCTGACATATTCTCTTCCTGAAACTGATATTTAAAAAAACAGAAACAAAACATACCATATTTTTTCTAAAAATACCATCTATTTTCTAAAATGGAGACACTGAATCAAGATCCAGGAATCATCCCAGGAAACCAAAAAGGCAATTCTAAAAAGTAAACAAGAAATCTAAAAGGAAGTATTCTTCATCCAAAACTGTAGTTAATCTGTAACACATTTTGCCTCTAGAAAGTCAGTAGAGTGGCAGAGAGTTTTGAGGAGTTTAGAAAGCCACTGGGCACATTCAGGGAAGTAAATAAAACCATGGGTTGCTGAATGCAAAGAATATCATCTCTGTGGCAGGCATTTAAGCTACAGCTATTAAGTTGTAACATACACAGACTACGCTCATCCTCTGCTTTCTGGTCTTAAATTTTTCCTGCTCATTTGGTATTACTTAGAAGTAGTCAGACAGTTTTACTGTCTAAGAAGTAAAACAGTGGGTAAGCCCATTTTCAGTCTGACTTAATGTGCCTGCTGTGATGCATTCATCAAAGATAAAGTATATCATCTGCATCCCCTACATCCTACCACTCTTTCCCCTTTTAACCTTCTCTTGGGCCTCTGCAAGGGCTCTCTCACTATTAGTTACTGTATTCTCCCCATATTTCGTAGTCTTTGTAGAAACACAAAACCCCACTTGATAAAAATCCAGCTTCCCCCGCCATCTCCTGAAAACCTTCCCAATATCTCAAAAGCATTTGCACAGATTAGCCTTGCCCACTCATTGTTACAGTTAACATCACTTTTTAAAAGCAGTTCAATAATTTATTCATTTGGGACCTAATATTAGAGGAATCTTTCGAAGTGTTAATGAATTTGCTTTCTCTTCATTATTTTTATTCAATACAGAAATTAAGAAAAAGCTCCTTTTTTTCTCTCAGCACACTTACTTTAGCATTAATCAATTTGCCTAATAAGAAGGAAAAAAGGCAGTTCACAACACTCTTTGCCTCGCTCTGCTCATCAACTTTAAAAAGAAATATAAAAACTCTACAGAGTGATGCATGGATAAATCAGTATTTCTGAGTCAGTTCCCTCACTTTGAGGATCAATTAAAGTACTTCACAAAGGCATGAAAGGCATGCTAGAAATTTGCTTAATATGGTATTTTCTGAAAGGACCAAATTGTTTTCTGTACCTGAGCATTATTTGGAAATATTTTCAGAATTTTAAGATCCTTAGAAGTGATGACAGGAGTTAATTTTGATCCTCAAACCCAAGATCTGAATGCATCTGCAATCTGTTGAAGATGTGTACATCTAATTTACTCCATAACAACCAGGAAACACATAACTCCTAAGTAGAAGGACTACAGATACAACTTACAGACAGCTAATTGAAAAGTACTCCCTCTTCTAGTTCATACTTCCAAAATCTGAGAAACCAAAGACAGGAACAGATGGTCAAAGGAACACTTGGGGAATGATGTTTACAGTTAATTTGATTACTTAAGCCAGGTAGCTTCGCAAAGTGGACACCAGACAAAGGCTGGCTATTTTTCAAGGCACAGGCAATAGCCAACAGAAGTATCCTTCTGCCATACCTTCATTCATTTCTGCATCAGGGGTCTCAGGTTCCAGGCAGGTTTTTTTATGAGATAAGGAAAGCAATACAAAGACTGTTTCCCAGAAGCAAATCTTTGCACAACTGACCAAGGATATAATTTTAATTCTTCAGATTGAGAACATTTTGCCTCCCCCCACCCTTCATTTATAACATCTGTCCCACAACAGCAACATTTCTAGATATTGCAAGTCAAGTTCCATTAAGAACAGGAAAACAGTAATGTTAGAAATACTACCCAGTACCTGTGATACTGATAGGACTTGATATATTTACAGAAGGCCCCTAAATTTTTAATGTTATTTCAGAAAATGATAGAACTGTGTACACAGTTACCAGCCTTTGACTGCTATATGAAGAAGTTGTGTATGTAAATATAGTTTTGCATTAAAATTAATTCAAGTAATTAGGATTTCAAACCAGTCCTGAGAATAAAAATCAGTCTTTTGTACTTGGCAAGAGCAGAAATAATGAAATTAAAAGAGATTGCTCAGAATCAGATGTTTGGGAGTATCTCTTAAGTCTAAACTACCTTGCTTTCTCTGAGGAAAAAAAAAAGATATTCAAAGTACAAATGGTATATTTTTTTATGATTATGATAATTAAGTGTTTAAAGAGTACTGATCAAAATAGTATATAAAGAAACAAGATATTAAGAATTCTTTAATTAAAATAACTACTCCAGGAATATTTGACCCAAATACTTCTGAAATACAGATCTCAGGTATTTCAACCACAAGAACAGAAAAATGGTAAAATACACTGTAGTCCCAAATAGGAGTCTGCTCTGAAAAAAATACATTGATTTTAAATCTTGAGATTGTTAAAACAGATCTTTAGAGACACTCCACAGTAGCATGCTGCTTCTCAGCAACTCACAAGATGCATTGTGAAAGACTCCACATTCACTGTGACTAGATAAACTGCAAATTTTAGTGGTTCTGTAACAGAAAAAAATAGTAAGAAAAACAAAAAATAGAAACAATCGTATCAATCGCTTAATAGTGCAAGTACAACATACTGGTACAAAACAAAGATCCTCCCCGGTCCAATCTGCTGCCTCTTGAAAGTACCAGCAAAGGATGCTTAGGGAAGTGTGTAATAAAATCGTAAGGAAGAACAATTCCTGACATATACTGGGTCCTAGTGTTCTTAACTTCAGAGACTTCAGTAATTAGGTAAAAAATTGTTCACACACAGGGATCTGACCTGTTGAAACATGCCATTTCATGCTGCTCTTATATTGCCAAACTGGGCCTAAAAAGGTCCAGTTTGTGACCTTAATGCACTCATCAACACATTTGAGGAGAAATTTATGATAAGGCTGAACATCAAGACTGCCTAGCTCTCAGCACTATATGGCAGTGAGTCATACTAGGTTTTATGCCATCCAATAGAGGAAAATAAAAACCTCCAAACACCGGATTTACTTTTATATAAGACAGTAATTAGAATTTTATTTGGCAAGAGCATGTTGGAGCCTAGGTAAACCAAGAGTTACAAAGTTCTTGTACAACAGCAACTGAGAGGAACAGTTAACACTTCTGTTTGGAATACTTCCCTAACAAAACCAGGACATTTATGTTTAACATAAACTTAAATACACCTTTGTTTACAGGTACCCTTAAAGAGAACAGACTAAGCACCAAGGATGAATGTAAGTTTCAGTTCCAGTTGGCCAACTGTAACCACGCACACAAGGATAGAGGATTTCTGAAAGTCACTCTGTGCTGGTAGGAAATGGATATATCTGGAATCTTCTCTCTCTGGGCTTGACAGGAAACCAAATAGCCTCATGGAGAATATTCTATTCTTAATCTATAAATCTACAGCATTTAGTTCCCATCAGAAGGAAGGGAAAGGCTAAGATGAAGACTGTCACTCAAGAAGCCCTCTACATGCTTGAAAACAAATAAAACAAGCCCTACTATAACAGCATACAGTGACAGTTGTAATCTACAGTGAGAAGTGTTGTTTTCATTAAAGAAATGTGTAAATTTAGCCATGCTACAATAGAAGCTATAAATTTGTAACACCCATTTCTAGCAAAAGCTGAGCTTTCAGTCAACCATGAATGGAAAAGTCATAAAATATTAAAAATCTAGGTCCAATGACCCACTAAATATGTTAGATGCAACTTCAAAAGATATCTATAAATATCCTTATATACCTTGCATGGGTAACATACAAAGTGGTCAAAACTACCCATTTTTCAATCTCTTATTCAGTTATACTTGGTTTTATCAGATAAAGAACATGAAATATCACCTGTCAGCATGAAAAATTATCTGTCAGCAATTAACTGTAAATCAAAAAACTGTGTTCTTCTAACCCAACACTAGTTTTTTATGCAATTTCTGTCACCCTTTAATGCAACTGTGAAATTCTGCCAGTTACGCCATGTAGCACTTAGCTTTTCTAACCTGGAAATAAACAGTTTCTGACACTCTTGTCTGGCAAGCACGTGTGTTGAGTAAAAAGCCAACCAATGAACTAGCGAACCAGTGTGCTGCCACACTCATCAATAAGGTTGGTCAATGGATTAGACAAAGGCTATGTGGGAAGGGAATAACTGTTAAAGGGAAACATTTATTTGTAACAGTATGAAGTCAGTTAATATTTCTCCACCTTTACAGCATTCAAGGATAATTCTGTCTATTTTGCTAGACAGAAACATTCAAAGACAAAACCACTCCTTAGAGTACTAAAAGCATCTTGCTATATACACAATGTGTTAAAATTTGTGTAGTTAGCAAACATTGACTATACTGCTACTACATAATTGCAAATCATTTATGGGGAAGACTGTAAAATAGTCACATGCTGCACAAGGTAATTTCCATGTTACTCAGGAGTGGAGTGGAGAAGGCATGTGGCGACAGCACCTACACAGCTGGTGACTACAGCAACTTCTGGGGCAAAAAACACTACAACGAGTTTGTCAGTGACTTTCCAGAGTCAGGGAAACCCAAGAGAGAGCAGAGAGATTCAGGAAGACCTGGCAGCTCTTGTGAGAGAGGCTGACATGGGGAGGGCGATGCCAGAGCACTTGACGGAGATTTTAACAGCTCTAGGGAGCAAAAGTGACTGGGGGCACAGTGAAAAGGGTGGGCAAAAAGGACAGACAGGATGTGGCAGGGCAGTTTGTACAGCATTCCCTGTAGGCAGATGTATAGGAGAGTGCAGCCACCTTCCTGGCTGCTGAGTCTCAGTGGGGAACTTTTCACTCCTTACAACTGCCACAAAGGAGTTTGAAGCTGTGGGGATTGACCTCTTCTCAACCAGGGAGAGGACAAGAGGAAATGGCCTCATGTTGCATCAGGGGGGAGGTTCAGGTTGGACATAAAGAAGAATTTCTTCACTGAAAAGGTAGTCAGCCATTGGCACAGGCTTGCCAGGGAGGTGTTTGAGTCACCAGCCCTGGAAGTGTTCAAGGAATGACTGGACATAGCACTTAGTACTATGGTTTAGTTGTCATGGTGGTGGTCAAAGCTTGGGACTTGATGAGCTTAGAGATCTTGTCCAAGTTTAATTAATCTATGATTTGAAAAGCATTAAAGAACCTCCACAAGGTATCCTAAGTTAGTTTCAGTGGAATACAGTGTAGTCAAGGAACGATTTCTCATATTCCCATGACTAATGAACTTATTTCTTTTTGGAGTTGATAGCTGCGATAGCCACTCTATTTTGTGAATAATCATTGTGTGAAGACCTTTCAATAATATTCAGTAATTATAAATCTGGACATTTTAAATATTAAAATGAAATCACTTTAAAATGGCTTAATCCCTCAAAAATACTATCCTGATCATCAAACTAAAAAATTCATACAAGAGATCAGAACAGAAAGGTGTGAAAAAACAGGGCAGAATCAAGAAGCAATGAAGTCTTTTGATCACAACAGATTAAAAAGTCACCTCATACTAAAATGCCTACTGTAGTGAGAAAATACAGGAGAAAAACAAAACTGAACAAAGAGAAGTGGTTATGATTGGCAAAGACACTATTAGGGTCTGATGAAAAGCTACCTGTCATTCCAATCAACCGTTATATCCGAACATTTTCGCACCTCTTGGAAGCCTTGCACATAAGGCTTACATAATGGGCAAGTAGCTCCCATGGTTATATTCTGGAATCTCTTCAGAAAGCAGAAACAGAAGTATTGCTCAAGGGTATTTTAAAATGTCCACTACCGAATCTGCACTGTAGTCAGTAAACATTAAAAAAAACCACTCTATCAAAGAACCAGCTGGTCAGGAAGTGCTGCTACCCAGTCTGCTGTTCCTCAGTAAGAGAAGCACAAGCAGCAGAGACCAAAATATTGTGTAGGGTATGCTCTGGTTCTAAACACTCACCCTGGGCACCTGCCCCTCTGCCACTGAAGACTCAGATCTGCTTCTTATGAAGTTCTCGACACATCTTGTCCAATGTGACACAGGCAGGGTGTCACTGCCAGGAGCTGCTTATTGGATCAGGACATACAGACCATTCCTCTGAGCTGCCAGGCAGTTTGCATCTGCCTGATGGCTGAGCTCAATTTTACACCCAGATTTTGCACACTTTGTCCTGCAGAAGCACTACATACTGCTAAAAGCTGACTAATTTTTTCTGGAAAGTGCCTCAAAACCTTGCCATCTCAAGAAAATTTTAAGACACAATTCTGCACTTAAAAATACAGAAAAGAAAAAGGTTCCATATAAAGACTTTTCTGACTCTAAAACTGTTCTCACTTATTTTATAACAGAGAAATTGTGCAATATAAATGTTACCATGGTAACAACTCACTTTATTGAACAAGAGAGAAAACAATTATCCCAAACCTGCATATCATGCAAGCACATACAGTAGATTTAGTGCTGCCCTTTTTTTCCCCTTGCTATTTTTCTTCTTGCAGAGAGAAACAGATTTTGAATTTATACCTTATAGCAAGCCAGGCACCATTTTGCCTGTCCCTCCCACTTCTTTGTATATTTTACACCTCTTGAGTGCATGATGTGAAGGACCCACTTACTTAGAAAAAGAAAAGGGGATTAATGAATCAGAAATGCTCTTCCCCCTCCTGAGTGAAGTACAGAAGACTCCTATGTAAATGCTTCACGCATTTAAAAAAAATGAAGCCCTAAGGCAAGCACAGCACATGCTTAGTATTCACTCAGTATACTTAAACAGGAACCCTTAGTTTCTAGAAAACCAAAACTTATTAATTTCCAAACATAAATTAAACCTGATTTTACTGTTCTGTCAAAATATTTATTGTGATATTATATTTATAAACATATATTTTATATATAAGGGACACCAATATTTCCCAAAGAACTGCATGGATTTAGCCATACAAATCCAATTAATCTCAATAGAACTTGTATGGCCAAATCCCTGTGCTCAGCTTTGACATTTTAGAAGTAGTGGGGGAGGTTTTTCAAGGAGTGAATATGTATTATACAAAACTTAGTTTTCTCAGAAATAAAATACCATGTAGATACTTAAGACGTATCAACAAACATTTATGATTCTGTTAAGAAAATCACATTCTTAGGAAAGCAGGCAAGGATTTCCACAAAACTCCTATTTTACAAAAAATTATAGTATTATCCTGCAGCCCATGAGATAAAACTAATCACATGTACATATTAGTTGGATAAATTATTCTTATTTTACCTCCAGTTTTTATCTTTTTATTTCATTTGCAGTGCATCTGCCTCTCCCATATGAAATGTTAAAAAATGAATTTAATCTAGTGTTCACAGTTGGAGGATGCGTTTGGGATGTATAAAATTCATGTTTTTAAAAGATCACTTTAAAGAAGTGACTTAGAAGTGCTGTTTAGAAAGACGATCTTGTTACCACCTTCCTCACTTTTTTTTTGGTTTATTTACAGTCCTAAACAACTTGGAGAGTTTAAGTGTAGAAACAAAACTACACTCAACCAATTTCAGCAATGAAGAGTGCTAATTTGGCTATCTCTTAGAAGACATTTTCAGGTATTAGAAACAATTTATGTGTATGCACATTAATGCACACACGCCATACACGCTGTGCAAAATCTTAAGTCACTAAGCTGTCTTCTTCATGGAATTGGAGCTCTTCAAATCATCCAAATATAACTAAATGTGGCAGAGAATTCTTTCTGAAATATAGGCTTCAATGATACGTCCTCATACACACACACCTATTCTACCGAGTATATTTAATACCTTCTTATGAAGCTCTAACATGAAACATAATATATAAAAATACATAAATATAATTCCAGTAGTTGAACTGGTAAAACCTACAATTCCATATAAAGAAGGCTGTTCTTAGGTGCCTTCTCCCTTCCCCTAAAGCCCTCAACAATCAGTACCAAGATTTCTGTTTCTAAACCAAAAACTACTAGAGATGTATGTTTCCCATACAGTAGTTGAACTTTTAAATCCCAAGAGTCTTACATCTGCCATCTGCCAAAGTGATAGAAATAATTTCTCCTTTTACAATAATTTAGATTTTGCATTTGCCAGTAGTTTTTGAATGGAAACCTTTTTTTCCAGTTCAAGTATAAACAATAGAGATGCAGTGGAGACATTTTTTGTTTGTTTTCGTTAAAGAAGAAAAAGTGACCATTTTGGAATTAGCTGGATATTTAAAATATTTAACAAACCACTAAACAGGACAAATTCACCCAATATAAGCTATCATGCTGCTGTTTATTCTTCTTGTAGATGAACTAATTAGCTAGTTACTCACAGGAACCCTTAGCCCACATACTAGTTGAAAGTTTTATTTAAAGCTTGTTGTATTTCAAATTAATACTGATCACTGCAGTACTGTATCCACAACTCCCACTTTTTGCTTGAAATGCATGATAAAGTTACTACTTCATTAAAAACTAAAGGATTTAAAACCAGAAATATTGCTAAATGCTTCTGCTAAACATTGCTAAAGCAATGTTTCTCTGCAATGTTGAGTTCTGAAAGCCTTACGACTGGACTTGAAACAAGTTCATAAAAGCCGTAGCATGTTACAAAAAAATACACATTATCAATTGAGACAGTATCTGACATAAGAGCCTCTCTGGCAAGAAGCCCTCAGAGTCTTCCTTGAATCTTGTTTTATTAAAAAGCTGTGTATTTAGGTGTATGAAAGTTGAGCACTGTAAAAATGTTTAGCTTAATTAAACATATGTGATAAAATCTTTAATCTTTATACTAAAATATGAAAACTTTTTTTGTGAGAAAGACTTCGATTCATAAGCCTTTGCCAATGCAAAAATCTCAAACACCCTCTGTTCACATCCCCTTACAACCTCAGCTTTTCCATCTCCCTCACAACTCAGACTCACAGAATGTCTGAGATGGCAGGGATCTCTGGAGGTCATCTGGTCCAACCTCCTGCTCAAGCAGGGCCATCTCGACCAGGCTGCCCAGAACCATGTCCAGATAGCTTTTGAGCATCTCTGAGGGTGGAGATTTCATGACCATTCTGGGCAACCTGTGCCAGCACTTGTCACCCTCACAGTAAGAAAGCATTTCCTGACACCTCCTGTGTTTCAGTTTGAGATGACTGCCCTGGAGCAGCAGCTCCTTGCTGTGGCTCATTAGATCCCCGTATCCTCCACAAGCCTCCTGCTCTTCCTGCTTCCCCACTTCTCAGCCTAAGATGCTCCACTGCCTGGGTATTGGTTAGGTCCAAAGGATCATCACATTCAAGCATACTGAGCACCTGAGTGGGGCTTAACAGAGCTCTCCACAACTGCTACATCTTCCTGCTCCAGACAAAACAATGTTTGGATGTAGAGAAATGTGTAACTCAGAAACCAAACACTGACATGTTTAAGCTTATGGCAAGTTGGTTTCTTGGTGGGGTATTTTTTGTCTTGTTTCTTGGAATGTAACCCAAATCCTTCTCTAAAATAAATTAGAAAATCCAAAAAATTGAAACAATCATGAGATTCCCATGCAGCCTCCTCTGACCAAACCATCTTGGTGGTCTTTAATAACAGTAGGTCATTTTAGAAATCGTGGATGAAATACAGTCAGTAGCCATAAACATGTTCACCACCTTCACAAATAAACTGTTAAACATTAATTCAGAAATATAAATTCCTTTCAGTTGACTAACAGAATGATATATTACTGTAAGAATTTTCAGAGGTTATTTTTCATCTATTTTTCAGCCATTATCTAGGTTCAGAAACTTTCAGTTTCTAAATGCTTATTTTCTTCCAAGTGACAAGACTCTCGAACTCCTGCCTGAGTGCAAGCCACAAAAAAACCTGTGTCCTTCTGCTTTTAGGCTGGCTCATCACCAGCCAGAGTCTGAGTTACAGCTCCCAGTGGCAGAATGCAGCCTATTCAAAACAGCATGATTAATTTAGCTAAAAAGAAAACCACAAGCAGAGAGAAATGGATTAAATAACAACAAAACCCTACATACATATGGTCTTATCTGAGACTTGCCTTGTTAACATTCCCCTTTTTTCAGCCAGAGGGTGAAGTACTTGCTGGTACTGCTGGAGTGCAACTGCTGCCTCTGACACTATAACCTGAATCGTTCCCCCTCTCCAACACAACCCAAGGCTGAATTCAGGTATTGTTCCTCCCCTTACAAAGCAACTGAAAGAAAGCCACTGCCAGGTTCCCAGAAAGCTGAGGAAAAGCTTAACTGCATTTAACCCTTTGTACTCCCTGGAACCAGCCACACAATATCCTCTACTGCTAGGGACCCACACAGAACCCACAGCTCACATGTTCTTTGTGGCCATTAAAAGCTGCACTTGAGAATACCACAGAGGAGGCAAAAAAGCACGGAAATGGTGCCACAAAAGCAAAGAGTTTAATTTTTATTTCAGTGTGATCAGGTGTTA
Source organism: Chloebia gouldiae (assembly GCA_003676055.1). Taxonomy (NCBI): domain Eukaryota; kingdom Metazoa; phylum Chordata; class Aves; order Passeriformes; family Passeridae; genus Chloebia; species Chloebia gouldiae. The sequence goes on along the minus strand of QUSF01000020.1, from coordinate 1,978,130 downwards.
CATTCTCCTGTAAAAATCTAATTGGAGGACTAGAAATGTAAAAATTGTATTAATAACTATTCACTTTCTATTTTTTCCTTCAGCAAATAAATGTATTCAACTTTAAAATTTGTTCCCAGGTTCTCTCTAAGTGTTGAATCCAATAACGTAATGAACTGATGTGAAGGCTACTGTGCCCCAAAATACACTATCAATTCATTTATATGACAACTGTTCACAATAAACGCACACTGCTATGTTTCTTGTGTTCTGAATGGGAAGAAAAGGTATCAGTATATATGTAATGTTAGTGGATGTCCAATGTACCACAACTGCAACTTTATATTTAGAACAATGAGAGAAAAAGATCTCAAATCCTGATGAAAGTGACTGGCAAATATTATTTAACCAAGGAAGAAAAAGACTGATGACTTGCACTGGATTCACTAAGTATCTGACATAACCAAAGCAGAGTGACAGCATATAACCAAAGCAGTGACACATATGAAATTATCACTAAAGTCAGCTACTCAGCAAAGAAGCAGTCCAGATATCCAGATTTATCACAGCTGCTTTTTTATCCAAAGTATTTAGTCTGACACCTTAAATTCAACAAAGAATTAAAGAATTTCAGATAAAGATGGCCTTTCTCAATACAGCTGAATATGCAAAGGTTTGCTTGCCTTCTACATTTTAAGACTAAGTTTTATATATATATATATAATTTACTAAGTGTTGTCACTTGATACTACATCCTCTTTCCTTGAACTTCTACTGTAGATTATTACAAAATAACTAAGACAATACCTGCACATCTTTTCAAGTTGGAAAAAGTAGTTTTACAAATGTCTCCATTTATAAGCAGTGAGCAACCTGAAGATGCCTGTCCTGTGTCAGTGACTGCAACTACAAAGTCCCCCCAGATTAAGGATGTGTCTTCCATGTGTGCACATGGTCATGCGTCTGGAGAGAAGGGAAAGTTCCAGTACTTATCCAGAACAGCCTTCATTTGTTCTAACTTCATGACAAAACAAATAATCATAAGCAAACAAGCAACAAAACCCCCAACATCAAAACCAAAAAGCCCTCCAAAAATTGAAACAGGCAAACTTTCATGCCTATTTCAAATTCCTACCTGCTCCTTTTAGAACATATTAGGATTTAACATCAAAATGAACAGCTTTTCTCTTACTACCTCACCTAATCCAGTTAGAAGTATTATGAAGATGACAGTGATTGACAGTTACATGATTACACACTTGACACACATCACATCTGCCAATACTTACTTTTTCCTCATTCATGCAGGTTTTTATTTTTTTCAAAAGAATATAGTATTTATTAGGTCAACATTTCCTAATTCAATATGCATGAAAAATTATTTAACTAGCTCTTTAACATTTGGTTGTAAAATAAGAGTTAATAATTTTTAAACAAATTAAACTGCTCTTTGTCAGTACTTTTATTCATATGAAAATGACCTTAAGCAAAACTATCATCTGATGCAATAGTCTATATGGATTGCACTTTTATAGGTAACACAGATAAGAGTATTGTTCTGCTCATGAGGCAGAGGGAGTTAAATCATGAAATATTCAGTTTTAATTAAGATTATTGTATCAAAGGCAAGGCTTAATGCAGAATTGAAGTAAAGATCAAGGTTAATGCCTATTCTAAAGGAAATTTACATAAATTATGTTTCAGTAGTATACCATGAGTCTTATTTTGTTAATTTATACCATGTGAGGCCATTGAAATTAAAGATAGAAAATATCTATTAAGTCATCTTCACTTTCCTCCTGCCAATGCAAAATTCTTTTCCCTTCTTTCAAGTCTGCATCTGAATGCTTTGTTTGCTATCATTTGCAATAGCTCAAGCAGTGGGGTATTGCACTAAAACTTCAGGGAAGATAGCACAGGCCTTACCATCTCCAAAAGCAGGGTTTTTTATAGTATTCAAAGCTAAAAAAGCTCATCTTATTTCATTACTCCTACTTAGACCTCTTCTGAACTCTTCTAAATGAATCCTTTCTTGGCACTTGAAGACTATAAATACCTTCAGACATTTTCATCATCCCCTGGTAGTTATTTAGCCAAATTAGTGTAGGGATCATCTCTCTTCATCTGAACATCACCAAGCACACAGATAGCTATAAGTAATAATTACATGTGTTCATTTCCTTTAATCTTTCTTCACAAGTCATTCCCTTCTAGCCTTTAATTTTTGCCAGTCTTCATGCCTACATCTTCTTTTAAGTGTTACTGCTCTGCAATTATTTTCTTTTCTCTGAACAGCTTTATTGCAGGTCATATCCACTTATGCATGCCAGCTTGCATTTACCACTTTATATTGACTTTACATTGATGTGTGTAGGCTTTTCTGTTTGTTTTTTTAATTTTGTTTTAATAAAACATTAGACTTAAATCTCTTCTCTGTTCATGTGAAATTATCACAGAACAAAATGAAATTATCTGCACTAAAGACCAGCATTTCTGCTAATAAAAATAAAATGCAAGTGCCTAATAAATTGTTTACATTACTCATTTTTATGTTTGGGTCTTTTCCCAGGTTTTAGGCGCCATCTATTTTTGCGAAATCAGTCTGAAATACCTTTGGGTTTTGGACTACAGATAATTAACCTCTTTTCTTTGCATTCATCTCTTTTAGTGTCTGCATAAATACTTTCAGTCACAAGAAAATTACATGAGGACTTCAAGCATTACTTTTTATCTCCTATCACACTGATGACTCCCTATCCTGTTTGCTATCTTTCTTCCTCATCACTCCAACACACTGAGCTATCCCCTGCACCCCAGCACAATGTAAAGCTACAAAAGCTTCACCTGAGCCAGATGGAGACCACAAATTGCTCTGGAGCCTGGTTTACTCTAGGGAATTCCAGATGCTGAGCAGAATTAAAATTTGGGCTATTTTTGATATGAGAGAGGAGAAGAAGATATTGGCTTGAATGTTTACCTAATCATGGATAAAAGCAATTTCTTTACTGCTACGGAGATTCTGCCATGTCAAATCTCCACCTGTACCTTTTCATTTATCTCAGTCATTAAGAGATGGTCTGGTTCTGGTCACTACTGCATGGAAAACATGTTAAATGAGCTGGTCAAATAGCATTCCACAGGCTAGTCCCAGAAAATGCGTACTACAAGGTTAAAACCAGTGAGGTCTCAATTATTTGTCTCGGAGGGAAGGAAAAAGGCAGGCTAAGGTGCAACACCAGCCTACTGTGCAACACCTCCAGTCACCATGTGCTCCCTGTTAGCCATCCTTCTGTCTTCACTACTTCTACTGGAAGCCCATCACATTTCAGGACAGAAGTTATTAATTTAAACAGAAAGCTTATCTATGTCAAAAGCTCATTTTTAAGAGCTAAGTACTAGGGTGAACATCAACTATCTGTCACTATTAACTAACAGGCAGCCAGCTCAAAAAAATAGGTATATTTTTCAGGATATAATTAAAAAGCAATACAGAAATTTTGTGTCATTGATGCCTCTGCTATACCTGTTCAGTGAATCAGAACAGATTACTTCAGACTCCCAGTCTTCTAGACTGTCAGTCTAGCATCTTTCACAAGCACTACAGTCACACCAATTATTAAAAAGCTTTTCTCTACACCATCAGTGTCGTACATCCATTAGAGGCCATTCCACACTAGAAGATATCTGTTGCAAAAAGTCTTCCTAGGCCATATGCTAGTAATAAATAAAATAGGCTGGAAAAGATCATATTATAACAACAATCTTCAGTTTTCTTCTCATGTCTGTGTGGTAATCTCTTGAGTCAATCTGTTTACTGTCTGTATCTACTATACCAGCGTTTTTTGGTTTTTTTTTCTGTAATTCATTACTTTCTCTTCTGACATTGTCTTTCATATTTCTTGCGCAGATATCTAGAACATGGAACACCCACTAGTTCATTTTCTGTAGGTCACAGATGGTCAACAACACATCCAGCACTCTTCAATTATTAAAATAGACAAACCTGGTTCTTCATATTCTCTAGCTATGCCTTTCAAAAAATAATCCAGCTATCACATCTCCTATGATTTTTTAAACTGACTACTAAACAGAGTCTGAATTCAAAACTTTTCAGAAGACATAGATCTATTGCCTGAATATTTTATTTTTCATAGTGTAATATTTTACAATGTTCACAATAGGATGATGAAGCTCCTACAGTTCATTTATATTATATTTCAGAATACATTTATGGAAGGTGAGCAAGCAGAAAAAAAAAAGTATGTAAAAATATGCACATAGAAAGATACCTCTAAATATTCTATGAGAATTGCTATGGAGACTAGTATCAGGTCCTGATAGAAATGGCAACAGACATAAATTTAATCACATTCATAAATAACTAGTAATTAGAAAACAAGAGAACAACCTAAAAAGAATTTGAAAGTACAGAATTTTTAAAACTGAGATTTTTGTCTGTTTATTTGGGGTTTGGTTTTGAGTTTTTGTTCATGTTTGTTTTCTTTTTTTTTAAACACCTTTCTCAACATGGATAACAGCAGGGTAATGAATGTTCATCTGAATGAAGTTAAAGTTGCACCATCACATCAGAGAAACACACCTACAGAGCAGCATTTGCTCATCTGAATGAAATCTGTCTTCAAATATTTTAATTTTAGTTTCAGTTAAACTGTGCCCAAAAATCCACACTGAATCTCAGTATTATTTTTAAATTCTACCTCTGAAACACTTCCTGAAATGTAAGTAACTTATGAGTCTTTCATTTTTTTGGTAAATCTTCTATGACTTGCACTTGCAGAGGTTATACCTAACCTCTTTTTATTTCATACTTTACAAAACAAAGTTAGAAGATCCCTTCTTGACATATTCTGCATTCTCACATTGAATACATAATGTTCAGAGCATTTTCCACAAGACATTGAGCTTGTCTACAATTGTCTATAGACAACTATATATAGTATATATAGTTGTCTAGCTATAGTATATATACTATAGCTAGTCTATAGTCTATTGTAACTGAAATACAGTTCAAAGCTGTAGGGTTCAGACTGCAAGTTCAAGGATGTCAAATGACATGTCATCATCACAGAATTCTACAAAATATGTTTCTATCAGAAAGAGATGAGTTTCAACACCTTGTCCTTAAGAATAAGTCCGTAGCAGTCCAGCAAAAAAGGATGAGACGGCCATCTCCAGCTTGCCAGCCATGCAATCCAACCCTGGGCAGGCTCTTCCCAAGTACTCACTGCAGAGTGACAGCCCAACTTAATTTGCAGGAAGAATGAGTAGGAAGGGGTACAAATCAATCACTGCCCCCAGTCTGCAAACATTTTGACAGGGAATATGACATCCAAGCAGGGCTATTTGATGGTGGCTTTTCCATTTGTTTTGTAAGAAACTCAGAATAATTACTGAGAAAACACTTCTTAGTCCTTCAGGACAGAGAAACTTTACACAGATATAATGTCAATGTTTGTATCTGAGGCTGTCTTGATTCTATTTCTAGAGGATGGAGGAGTCAGTGCATCAGGACAGTTCACTGAAACCTAGTACAGATTTTAAAACTTTTCATTACCAGAATGGGTTTAGATGCATATGTCTGCATTAGGGCGCATGTCTGTTTCTCTCCATTAACTAGAAAAGCACACTACCTCATATGTACATTTACTGTTCAGACATATATAGGTCGACCCAATCTCACCTAAAATAATCACACTATATCAGTATCATCCACCCTCCTCCACCTAACATGAGAAACTAAATCATACAGTGGTAAGGACAGAAACTTTTTGCAGCGTCTATGCAATTTCAGATATAAAGTACCATTTTCAGCCATAATAATCATCGTCATAATCATCGCAGCAGCTTTTCCTAGTCTAAGCTACTGTAGGATTTGTCTCACCTTGTTTTGTCATTCTCCATATTTTAAATGAACGATATTTGCCACACTTACTAAGAATATAAACTTTCCATAAATGAGATTTACTTACACCGTGCTATCAATTTTCCACATTGCTCCCCCCAAATATTTTCCAGTTTTCATTTCCATAGATGGAGGAGAGAGATTATGTAAATTCCTAACTATTCTTCATCTACCAAGAGGAATTCTTTTGTGAATAAGCTTCATATTCTGAAATCCTCTCTTTCAATGCAGCTGCTTCTTTTGTCCAAGATCCTATGGCAAGCCCCACTATCTGCTATCAAATGAACACAGCCAGCAGCAAAGGGTCTTTAGGGGAGGAGGAGTGTCAAGCACAAAGTCAGTGGCTAGAACTGACTGCAGCTGGCAGGCCAGAAACAGTACAAGCATTCACCAAAGCGATCCAACATATTCTTTAATGTACCATTTTGCTACCTTATGCTCTAACATTGCTCATGGGCACAGTCTCAGTACTTTTCAACCTCATCCGAAAATGGAAGCTACAGATAGAATGGTACAGATATAAAGCTACAAATTTATTTCACGTACGATACAGCAAAATAATTTGTATTGAAGTGACAGCTGAGGTGTAAATACCTAAGGAGAACAAACTAGGTAGGGAGATGCAAGAGTGCATTAGGCAGGGACAGGACAACATGGGACCATGTAACAACCAGTCCAAGGAGCACATCAATAAAAAGAATTATAGCCAGCCCTTCAACCAGTGATTCTGAACCATCTTTCTTGCCACTGAAATTGCAATTGTATCCATTACTGTATGTGCAGCAAAGTAAATAAGGAAAGGACTGTCAAATGGAGATCTTGACAAGTTTATCTGTGTCACTAAAGTGAACACCGAGGAGTTAGTAAAGCTGTTTTGGCTGAAAGACAACGTCAGCAAAAAGTACAGCAGGTAAAATTGGCCTTTAGTAGCCTTTCAGCTGGAATTAGACTTTAGTTCTAGTTACCAGGGATGTGAAGAAACATGGCATGCAATGTAGCTATTTAATCTCAAGAGTTGATTCTAGTTTTGAAATTGTATTTCAATTAACCAGATTCTACACAAATGCTCAATAAGGAGATGGTTCTTTGTCCCAAACAGGTCATACTCCAAATGGTGAGAGAAAACAGTCAATTACCTCCAAGAAAGACAGAATTTATAAAGAGTATTAATGATGTCACCTGGGGGCTTGAAAGGTTCTTTTTAGCATTTAATCATATCTTTCTAGGCATATCAGCTTAAAACAAGAGATTTGAGAGAACTAATGAATTCTATCCTAATGCTCTAATTTGCTTTATCTCAGTATTGTGTCCTATCTTATTTCCATGAATAGCTCGTGATTCTGAAATAGACTTTCTGCATACACTAAATGGTTAAAGCAAAGTGATTAAAAAACTTATAATATACAGGCTGTTTTTAGATATATATGTTATCAAGAGAGGTTGTGCAGTACTTGCTTAATTAATCTTTGCTGTCTTAACACATGAACCAGATGTACTATTATGTTCTTTGTTCTTCCCTAAAGAGGGGATGAGCTGATTATTTATCTCCAAACAATAGGAGTTCATGTACCACAGTGAAGAATTTTTTTTAATTGGTGAGGCAATCACTAACAAGCTTCAGCTGCAACTGCTTGATGTAAACACAGCACAAATTTGTTCCCGGAGTATTAAACTATGTTTCTACCAGTAAGTATGCAAAATAAATTTCTAAGAAAGTGCATAAAGAAAGAGATGCAAAGGAAAGAGTTTGGAAGGAGGAAACCTCTGTTTTGTCTTTCATGTATTCATATTTACTTCTTTGATACACTAACACATTTTCATAGATAAGTTAAGATTTGAAGCTTCACATACTGTTTACAAATAACGTGCCCAGAGAACAGAAGTTAAAGAAACTGTTGGTTGATACAACACATTCCCTATATTGTACAGCATGCAATCTACGAGATGTGAAAGGCACAAGGGAATATATATTATATTCACAGGGCCATGAGAATACTTTGCGAAAGTTATTAACAGATTATATACTGAGTATAAATTTAAAGTAAATAAAAGAAGTACAAATTTATTGTAAATCAATTTTACAAAGCCTTAAATATAGCTACTTCCTGGTCAGCAAATTTTTAGGGACATGCTACACAAATAAAAAACTAAGATCAAAAAGCAAGGAAGTTTAGAAATTATTAAACTGTTCTAGATAAAATATTTAGGAATTCACTTTATCTTCCTGGTAAACTTAATCTCATCTGTAGTCCTCACTCCCCCTCCCCTGTCAATAGTCTTTCCCTTGTCATAACCAAAATTTCTTCCATAAAACTAGTTTCCAATAATTCACAACGATTTGTTTTCTTAAATACACTGTTTTTAAGAAACAGAGTAAGTGCCAAGCTGGAACCTATTACTATAAGCTCTTCACAGAGATAAGGTAAGTTTTGTACTTTAAATTACTGTAAAGAAAGAACTCATACAGAATTGAATAGAATTTGATTAAGAAAGCCCCCTAAGAAATTATAAAGCTGTATTATCAACATACCTCCAAAAATGAAAATAAGATCAAATTAGGTCAAACAACATAATATAAGTAAAACACTATTAGTTTTTCTAAAATACCTTTTCTGCATCAATTAAAATTAGGAGAAATCAAGCGTATCAGTCTCTTCACAAATTTAATTAGAAAGAACTACCTGAAGTAAAAATACTTCTATTTTTTTTCACAGCTATGCTCAGAGTTGAAAAAAAATAGTCAGCTATTTAGTTAAAAGTAATGTTTTCTCCTTTCTTTTTGCTTAACAGCAGGCTCTCTCAAGCTGCCATAGTCAGTGCTAAAGTGCTAACTATGTCACCATGCTGTGCATCACATTAAGTTCCCATTTCAGCTCATGAATTTCTGCCAGATTAGTCCAGTAACCAATAACAGAAAATGAGAAAATGGGAGTTATTTATTACCTCTTATCACCATCTTCCCAAACCTACAGAAAATCAGAGTACTGAGATCAATACAATTCAGTACAATAAGATCAATAGATTACTACACTTTCTAACCAACAGGCAGATCCAGGAAAACAAAGGGTGTCAGATGTTTAATATACCTATAAAAGGATACAGGGTCAAAATCAGTTAGGATCAAATACAACAGTAAGAATATAAAATTGTCTAAAAAATCCTCCACAGCTACAAACTGACAACTGCTAAAAAGATGTTCTAACAATACAAAAATAATATTTTAGGTATAAGCAACGATGAAGTCACAGGATCAAAAGGTTGTACTACAAACGCACTTTGACACTAAACACGTATACAGATTATATATAAATGCTGTGTGAGACATATATTATGCTACAGGAAACTAACTGATATTCTGTGCTAGCAAGATGTGTCTTATTATCTTCACTACACCCTGACAGAGGAGGGGAAGTTTATTTGGATCAGTAATGAGAATGAGATAAGCCCAGAGTCTACGGTTTATATTTGCTCATTCCTGTAACTGGGAAGCTCTAAAGATCTTCTGACTAACCAAAGAGAGAGGTATACCATAATTCTAAATAGTTCTCACAAAAAAAAAAATAAATTAAAAAAAAGTTTTTTTCATACAGGTTTGTTTGGTTTGGTTTTTTTTTTTTGTAAAAGTAAATGCTTCCCCCTGCATGGAAGTATAGCAGGATCATTCCAGAGAAGACACCTCCTGTGGTCAGAATGGATTAAGCTGTGCAATTTTATGTACCTTCCTCTGAAGCAAGAGGACAGTGAAATGCAGTCATTTTCAGGTTAAATCAATAGGACCAAAGCAGAGGCTCATGACATCCTCTCTTGTAATTTTAAAAGCCAAGAAGTAATAAAAATAGGGAAATACACGAGAATATATTTACTTATATTCCAGAACTCGAGAAAATCTACCTACACAATCAATTCCAAGAGAAATGTAACTTTTACAATCATCTCCCTTTTGAATATTCACTACTTAATGATTCCACCTTTCAACAATGTATAAAATAATTATTCAAACATTTTAATATTTTTGTACACAACTGTTCAAGTCTACCAAATATTAGTACCCCCTAATGGATGCATAAAGCAAAGACACTCTCCAAAATCAGACGCATGATATGCTTCAATTTTTGTCTTGAATCAGTTTGCAATATTATCTATGAGAATAGAAAGGTTTGTTTTTTTTTTAACATTCAACCAGGCAACAAGAAATCACACTGCAATATAAACTTTGCTAATGAAGGTGCAAATGCTAAGTTCATTTGACAACAGGGCAGAAACATATTCTTCCAAAGTCACCCCCCACATCGAGGTAGCTAATGTCTGTTATGAACATCTCAATTATTTCAAATAAAATTTTAGCAATATCTCTACCCATATTTTATGGGTAAAATTTTAGCAATAATACCACAAAAATAATAAGCACAACACTTGTAGAATTTCAGAGTAATAGGGAAGCAAAGGAAGGTGGTTTAACAGAATCAACAGGAACTTTCATTTTTCCAGTATCTCACTTATTTAAAAAAATTTAAAAATTAATCTACTTACTGACATATAACACCTTGCACTGACAGTACAAGAATATGCTCTTGCATAATGTAAAATAAAAATGGCTCCACTAATCTTGGTTAGTCTTCATAATAAGGCCTCTCAGGGAACAGTGGAGAACAACATACATTTTAAACCAAACCTTTTTCTGTAGAAATTCACTCACCTGCTCACTTTTAAAATGGAGAGTATTCTGTTAGTCTTAAATAGTAGTGTTAAAATCAGATGCATAATGTTCCTATGAGCAGTCCCTGCAACAGCAAGGAAAGCTGGAACACAATACAGCTGATCTAGCAAAAATGAGTAATTCTGTCAAGTTGTCAAATGTGGAATGAAAAACATCTTATTTTTAAACATTAATACAATCTGATATTTTAGAAATGATTAAGAGTGCTTTCCATTTGAAAAAAAAACTGTTAACAGTATTCACAGAATCAAATCACAGAACTACAGAATCACAGAATCAAATTCCTCTTTATCAAATTGCTACATCAAGGGAATCTAACATAATGCAGTAACAGAGTTAGAACTATAATCAGGATGTGGATATTTAGTGTCCTGAAAGGCTGTGACATACATAAGCCATAATACAAATCAAGTAGATGACAAAACCAGGCTTCTTTCCAATCTTGCAATTGGAATTTTACCATAGCTGTCCATTTACAAATAAAGGGCAGTTTAAACATCAAACTGTCATATGAAAAATGAAGTCATAAAGCATGCTTCCAACACAACAGGGACAAAGAAATTTTGCAGGTAAATTGCCTCATACTGTTCCAGGTTACATAAAGAATATTAGATATTCCCTATTCTAATAATGTAAGGCAGACAAGAAAGCAAGAAAAAAGAAAATAAATCCCTCCAAATTCTTACATTACAAGAAAGGGCACTTTTTCCTTCTCTTAATTACAGAAAACTACATTCCTCTGGCTCCCTCCAGCTGAAACTATGTTATGTACATCAGTGGTTTGTGTGTTTCTCATAGACCCATATCATACTGGCACTTAAAGACTACTCAGAATCTCATATCTGCATTTATTTTAATTTCAGATGAAAAGTTCTTAGTCTTTGGACAATTTGCAATGCTATTTATCTTTACAAAGGATTAAAAATTTTTAATTTGTTAACCTTCTTTCCAAATGCTTGCACATTTATAACTAAATCAGTTCTATGAATTTTGATAACCTTTAAGAAAATTCAAATGGTTTTCTGAGATCCAGCATCACAGAGATAATAAATGTCTAATAAATGAAATACAGACTATGTGTAAGATACCTGATGTGTCTCCATATACTCATGAACACCCTTCCTAGAAATCTCTGATTGCAAATGCAGGATAGTCAGAAGTAAATTATAACTATACAACTATCTGAAAATATTTGCCACATATAAAGAGTAACATTAAAAACAAACCTGGGATGACCTAATTTTAGTGCATTAGAGTAAAAATGTAAAGAGAACTGAAATTACTGATTATTTGGTGATTTTCAGCTATTATATACTCTGAGAAATTATCCCAGATGTTTTTTCAAATATTCAAGGATATACTGCCAGAAATAAAATATGCAAACGTAGGCAAGATAAAGGACTTTGTTTCATTTTACCTTAGATAACATCATAGCTCAAAACTACAAGTAGATCTAATCAATCCCCTTTATGAAAAGCTATTTCACAAGAAAGCAGAAGCAAGATAAAAAAATCTAGAAAATGAAAAATGGTCAGGAGAACTGAATTGACTTGAAGCAGCAACTACTGAATGATTTTGGTAAAGGAAAAAACATTGGTTAATTTTGGCTTGTAAACCATAACAAGAATATCTACTTGCTCATTGATTGTGATATGAACATCCCCTATCCTCTTCAATGTAAAATAACCTCATTTAAATTAAATTGGTGCTGATAATTCTTGCCCAAATCTTTGTGCATAAATTCATTTATGTTCTATACTAAGGCACACTTTTATGAAAAGCATTATGTTATATTTCTGTCTATTTTTTGTGGGAAGCCTCAAATGAAATACTACTCTTATACAAACCAGGACTGAATAGACTCTCGGAACCTTTGCAGAATGTGTTTTCATGAAGCTATACGAATTTCCTTTGTATCCCTCCATTCTGCTGTAATTGCCCTTGGACACAATAAATATTTCCTACAGTGGGTCCATATGGGGACACAAATAATACTCCTGGTGTATCAAGGAAACCCTAAGACTTGTCTGTTGTTGTAGCATGCAGACTGCATACCCCAGAGTCACATGGTTTTCAGCACCGTGTGAAAGTGCACTTGCATCTTTTCACCATTTTCTCCATGTTTTACCTTTTAAAACCCTTCATCCACATGCTCAGCCACATATCCAAAGAGACTATCAACTGTGCAAGTTCTGTCTCAGCACAGAATCTACTGCCCATTAGTGACTGCAATATCATCATCAATCTGTTAAATTATTACAAAAATTGTATCCAAAGAAAAAGAGTTTAAGAACTTGTCCTTTCAAATGCCTCCAGAAATCAATAGCTCTCCAACCTCCATCTTCTTGGTTTAAAAAATAAGCAAATAAATAAATTCAGTAACCTGTTATAGTAATACACAATGTGCTAGAAAAAAAAAAATCAGTATTATGACAAATCAGTAAGAAAAACAGTGAATTTTCTGGAGAAAAATGAACACCAGAAACATCTCAAACAAATACAAAGAATTTATGTACGTACTGAGTTGAAGATACTATAATTAAAACCTCTAAACCTTACATTAACTTTGTCTCAAAAAGTCCTCACTGGATGTGTGAAAAGTTTGATTAAAAAGAGCACAAACCCAAGAGAAATTTCAACTTTTAAGGGAGCAACTAAAAAACTGTCTTTTGCAGAAGTTGAAATTTGCTTCCCCCACCCCCCTGTGCCATTCTCTTGTACTAGTTAGTGAGGAAAACAAAAAATGAATGAGTCCAATTCGATCTCCTGTAACCTAATTATAGTAAGAAGTTACAGCAGAAGCTGTTTAGTTTTGTATTGGTTGCAAAGATCACACTTGTAGAACAAGCATACTAACTCTTGATTTGAAAAAAAAGTATGAGACCATTTTAAAGAGTATAACATTTAAAGGGAAAAGATTAAGATTCAAATTTTAAGTTGAAAATCTATTTAGAAAAACTAAACTTTTTCAATAAAACCTACCATTAGGAGGAAAAATGAAATTGTGCTGCTCGTTAGCACAGAAGTTTCACTTTTGAAAAGCTAATAACCAAAATTTTCACATGAATAGAAACTACACAAAAAACCAACAAGCAGTAAGAAATACCACAAAATCAGCAAGTGACAGATCTTAAAGCAGCTGCTAGTCCTTCTTGAATCTTGACTGTGATTGTTGACCAACTTTAAAGCTAAGGCATGCTATTTTCTGAGATCACATGGGGAGAATTAATATGCATTTGGTTCATGTACAGCCCTTCAGTTTACAAATTAAAGAGCACATAAAATTAATCACAAATCAGTTAAGAAGCCAAATATTTGACATAAACATTTTAAACTTCTGTATAATTTCATTATTATTTCCATGCTGATCACACAAACAAAAAATTTAAGATTGTTTTATCTAACAGTAAAATGTATCAATACTGATAAGGATAAGCCAGCTCCTAAATATTTACTTTGAAAAATATATTTACAGAACAACCAAAAATCACTGAAATGCAAATTGTTTTAAACTATTTAAGAAAGAAAAGCAATTAAATATTATGCCTAGTTTAAACTACTTTCCTAACCTATTTTAAATTCTGTTGCATTTTTTATTACTTTGCAGTGGACACTTCAATATTTTTAATTAAAATTTTTAAAATACTCTTAAGTAATTTATAAAATTTAATTTTTGTATAAACATATTTAATTTCAAATTCTTTGTCCTAACCTGGTTGAGATTATATACAATTTTTTTATATTTGTATAGCTTAATCTTCAAATACTCAGAAGATGAAGAATTAGAACTATTCTTTGATAACACTGCCACCTAGTGCAAACTCTAAATCAGAACAAAGCATTTCATTGAACTTGTTCATTCTGTAATTTAGCCTAAGGTGGAACTGTAATATGTACGAATTGTGGCTTCAGTACTACTTAACTGTACATTGGAATAGAATTTGTTGTCTTACCTAGAATGCCTGTTGAATATGCAGCTATACTAATTTTGAAAACATACTGTAAAGTACTGTTATATAATACATTCATATCAAGTGTATATCAAAATGCTTTTGATAGCCAAAAATAAGAGAGTACAAAGCTAACATCATTAAAAGCAAACACATGTTACTAGAACTTTACATGAATGCAGACAGTAAATTGAAATATTACTTGGTTAAATTTGATAGTTAACAAGGAAAGTGGAAAATTTCAGTAAGCTAACTACAACTGGAAAGAAGAAATTGAGAATTTCTAAGGTGGAAATGTTATCCAAGAATCAAACTGAGTGTAGAAAATCACCTTTACTTATACAGCATTGGTCAATACACACTTGACAAACCCAGAGGTGTTGAGAAAACACTGGATTTACTTAATTCCACTCACTTCTACAGCTATGCTGCCATCTAGTGAAATGGGATACTTGCTCTTCTCTGCAAGACTTAAATTTTGTCCAAATGGAAAACAGTAGGTACACGTACTACAGCAAACACTGTTCACCTCTAAGTACCTCATTCCCTCAGCTTCTTCACCGTTACATTTTTGTAGCAATGTGTGTTACATTGTGATTAACTTTGCCCATGGGACAGTGAACATTTATACACCTAACCCAAAATGCAAACAGGCTTACAGCCTGCAGTGAGAAACCAAGGAACTGATTATTACAGACCATAGACCAGGATCAGGGAAAAGCTATCTATTAGCAATTTCATACCATTACACAGATAAAGTACTGGATTCACAGCTAATAATACAGATAAATATTACTCTGAACCTTTGATTTAAATTGCCTGCTGTGGATATTTTTTCACTTCATTCAATTAGAATTCTGACTTACAAATAACATTTAAAACTTGGTGAATTCCAGACACTAAAAACAAATTAAAAAGTAAGTACACACTAACCTGTGAAAATATATTTGCAGTTGGAGCAACTCTGTTGTCCACAATACTATATAGTATTGCTAACAATCTGTCCAGGGGAAATGGCTTTGGCCCAAGTAGGTGATTGCTGGTCTGCAACAGAAACAACAATTTTTAATCCATGTCTTAATTCCCTGAAGTACTACACAATATTATTCTTATTATTTTGGCCTCTATGGCCAAAAGAGAGGCACAGTATGATTCACAGTAGTGTTTCATACAGCCTGCTTACACATTATGGAATACATGTTTATTGATCAAGATATAGAAAGAAAGATCTATTTCATATGGCAAGTGCCCAAACTGCACAACAAACAGGAACATTTCTGAGCTGTAACAGAGGATCTTACGCCAAATTTCCTGTCATTAGATTTATACACTTACTTGGATTGTCTAATGACTTTGCCAAATCTAAGGAATAAAGAGGAAAGTCTATGTTTTATGGCAACCAAAGAATCACAGAATGGCTTGTGTTGGTAGGGAAGCTTAAAGAGTTCTTCCAAAGAAGGAGGACAAAACTGGACAGAGTATTCCAGAGGCAAGGCAAAGAGCGCAGAGTATAACACTCACAGTGCACATGCCTCCTCCAGGTTCAGCTGGTTAAAACAAGAGTTCAGATGGCTGAGCTCAAGGTCAGCTTCTTGGCTTCTGTACCTGCTGTACAGTGAGTTACCAGCCCAGCTACAGGCAACTGTGTTATCAGAACACAGCAGATTTGCTCAACCTCGCATCTACAGAGCTCTTCTGCATCGTGCACACCTCACACCTCTGCGACACTGATGACCATTTTAGGCATAATGGATTATTGTACGTGGTAACACTGCATTTGCTTTAATTCAAAATACAAAGTCTTGATAGTTCAGTGCTAAGCATTTTCAAAATTCTGCAAAAAGGAGATGTTCAATTTATAAGGCAGAACTGGGCAGTATTCCAACTCAGGCAGCATAGTTAGGACTACAGAGATTTATGACCCATACTTCCAAAAATTCTTACAAGGGAAATACTTGTTTTATTTTAAGTTTGCATTTAATTCTCTCTACTTTGACATCCAGTTGCCTTTTTTGTAGTGTACATTGATTTATTCTTACTAGCAGAGCAACCAAGATTAAAGAGGGTTCTCAAGGGAAAGTTTGCTTCAAAATGCTTCTGGGAAAGAAGATCTCAAATATACCACCAGCACCTCTGTGGTATTAGCCATCAGTAAAACACAACCACTCATTTCTTCAGCAAAACCAAGAGTTATTTCCGATACACATTTTAACTTTTCAAATCCAGGCAGTGTCCCCAAAGCTACCTCTTGGCTACCAAAGCATGCAGTGTGAAAAATCATGGAAACACACAGCCAAGATTTTAGCATGGCATCTTCAGTAAGAATGCAGTTGTGGTATAAGTTATGAATTGTACAATCACCTGCCCTTCTGCTTCTACACACGCCAGTTCTGTAAAGCATATTCTTTACTGTCAACAAACAAACAGACTAATTAAAACCACCGTACTCCAAGCAATAAGCAAATGCAATTAGCATGGAGTAATCTCTGAAGCTCTGTACACACAGTTAGTTCAGAAATTTCTTGTTCTCTATTTAGACAGAAATCTGCTTGAAACTTACAAGTTATTTTAAAAAAATGCTTTATTCTAGAAAAAGCAGAAGGAGGAAGGAATAACTTCTTGGAAGAATAACAACTTTAGAAATTCCTTCCAACATGGTTAGGAATTAGAATTTTACATATCTTCTGTAAGGAGATAAAGCAGAATAGTATTTATAAAAATGCAAGGGATAGTATTTATTAAAATGCAAGGGATAGTATTTATTAAAATGCAAGGGACTCAACATCTCTCAGAAACAGTCAGACTCTTCCAGAGTCTTCCAATCATCTTCCAGAGTCAGAAAACCTGGTCAAAACATTTTATCACCATCAAATCAACTCTGTATGCCCTCTATCACCCATCCACCAAGGCAATACATTCATTGTTCAAAAAGACATTTCCCCAGTTGCCACTATGAGTGCTCAAGCTTTTTAGCTGCAGTGCCAGTTTCATGTTCCCTCTGTTTACCTGGCCAAAGCCTTTCACCATCCCACAACTGCAAGCTGTGTATTCACATTCCAAAATTTCACAAACAAGAATGAGAACTCCAAGAGTTCTTTAAAGAGCAAAAGCTTAACCCAAACTCATCTGCCCAAAAATAACAACCTCCTTAACCACAACTGACTGAATTTTCAACCTTTATAGCATGTACTTGAAGACTGAATGAAACCTGTTCCTTTTTTTGTACTACAGAAAGCATTTCCAGACTTCTCTGGTTGCTCTACAAATGCAGCATGTTCAGCCACAAGCTATAAATCCTAGACTGAAGCTAAAGCAGACATACAAGATAAACTTTTTCCAATAGAAACAACACCAACACATTTGATCTTCTGACAGACTGACACCTGATAAAGTTTCACCTGCAAGAACAGATTCACCAGGAAGATATCTCACTTGTCACTGGAAAAGTATCATTCCAGGTCAACTATGCAAAGAAACCAAACATTTATCTTTTTATCAGCCACAGGGCAATTAATAGAATGCCAAGTCATTTTCTTCCCCTCATCCACAAGATTCACTTTTTACAGTTTAAAAAAACCCACAGCCTCTGGAATGACACAGTTAAGAATCACAAAATAGACTTTTAGTCTTGCTATACCTAAACTTTTAAGGAAGAATTTATTTCATCTAATGTCAGCTTCCTGCCAAGCAAGAATGGACAGCCAAACCAGTTTCCTCAGTTCCAAATATAGCCAGGAGAAATCTAATCAATACGATTTGTGGTGCAATTCATCTGCCTGAACATAGAACCTGCTTTAGTAAGAGCCAAATCACACCCTACACTCCAACAACTGCACTGACTGACTCTGCAGGGGCTATAAACTGTTTTAGATGAAGAGTTAGGTGAGTCTGATCCGTAAATCAGTCTTCAGACAAGCTTCTCTGGGCAAAGGTATATTGACATCCATGGTTACACCAACTAAAGCAAATTAAGCTATTTATATACTACATCTGTAATTGTTTATCTCTATATTTCAATTTCCCTCATTGTAGAAATCATTGCATAAAAATTCTTTAAAGAATGTAAAATTAATTTTGAGAGAAATGCTGATATTTAGCAACTCCACTTATGATGTCCTTTAACTAGCTTTATTAAACACACTTTGCTGTACACAAAAATATGGCTATAGAAGAAAATTTTATGCCATAATTTAAATAAAATAAAAATTTCTGTATCTCACAGAAATTTGTAGCGTACAAAACAAGTGCACCAAAAATTATTTCTGCAGTTCTGATGTTTCTACAGTAATCAATGACATAAAATGTAATACAAACCCATAAGTACAGTGGAAAGAATGCCAAGCTCACCTTAGAAGGATAAAATACATACCTTCTCATGCTTCTTCATGAAGTTGGTCTTTCTAATTTTCCCATGATGCTGCAAGCAACAGACAAGTGCAAAGGCAATTAAAATACTCAACAAAGAATGTATACACTACAAATAGTAGTATGTTATTCTAGATCTACTTCTTCACTACTCTTCCAGTATTTGCCTTTGTCACTATGAATCATTCTTACTATAAGCCCTAAAATTACACTTGCCTAGCTTCTCACTTCACCTTATCCCAAGTGGTGCGAAGCCAAAACACAACATGCTAATATTTTTTGGTGATATGCATAAGTTGGTTTTTTTTTTTTTAAATCTACTCAGGAACAAATGAAGTAGTAAAAATTGGTTTATAATATGACTTCATGCTACCATCCTCCTCATATCATCAATAATCTAATAAAAAAGACAGATGATGACTATCATAATCTTAAAGACTTATTGATATATAAAATCCACCACAATTTTCACGTTTTATTGACCCTGTTTTAGAATTTGGATGGTACTAAAGTTGCCAGAATGACAACCAGGAATTTAATCAATACAATATAAAGCTAGTTCAAGGTTCTTGAGATAAATGACAAAAGGAAGGAAGAGGAGAGGGTAAAGGGATAGGGGCGGGTGCTGAAGAAATGCAACATAATTAGAAGCTGCACATTTTTACACTTGCCTTAACAAAGGAAGGACTATTGAAAGAAAATAGTCAAGTGCTCTTAGATCTCAACTAAAAATGTGAGGGCAATACAAGGGCAGAAGTACAGTTGACAATGTTACAAATGATTGGGTTAAAAAAGAAACAAAAAGCCCAAAAGAGACATGAAGGATGAGGTGTAAGTGATGTAAAATGAGTGAAGAGGTGTAATAATTTTTAAACATAGTTAAGTGCTATTTCTCAAAATATCACCTGATGAGTTTTTCCTTCTTCCACAGCCCTGAGAAGTATACCTTATAAGCATGCTCAATGAATCAGAGAAAAAATAACTAACATTTAAATGAAAAAATAACTCCTTTATTTTACATCTAGTATGTAGTATTTTGGTCCTCAATACTCAGCCCTGTCACAATTATCTTAATAAATGTGGCTTTTCTTGACTGACTTCTGAAGAGCTAAATAGTAGTCAGGGCTTAAGTTCAATTCACTTTAAGAAAACAGCTTACTGTTTTAAGAACTCACTGATTTAAGAAAACAGCTAATTCAGCTAATACGTATTAGCTGACAGCAAAGTAATCATTTTATCATGCATTTTTAAAAATTACTGCAGTGATAACCATCACCTTTCAGAGGGGAAAGTGATCCAGCCTGAGGTTACACAGCATGCTTTAGATAAATCACAACAAACTGCACTCATGCATTTTACAGGTTATGCTGGGATCTCCATATGGTATATATGGTATCCTATTTCTGTTCAAGCACAAAATCTCATGAAATTCAGAGTTAATTTTCAATTAGCTTTTAATGCTGTTTTCTATAAAGACTCCCTATATACATATTTCTATTCTTTCTTGTTTTAAAGACTTCCAAACCAGCTTCGTATTTTTCTCTCCATCTACTACAAAGCTCTTGAGTTTTCACATAACCAATAGCAGTGGTGCCAATTATCACTTCCCTCCTCTGTCAGGCTCTTAGCATTCCAGGCTACCCCAAACTGTGACTTTACTTTTAGCTGTACTATAGCCTAGCATCTATTGAGTAGTGCAGATGAGTAACTCAATGAGCATTCTTTTGTTTGCACTCCTTTTGCTTCTTTTAGTCCTCAGTTAAATCACTCCAGAAGATACTTTTCTGTAATCTATTCTGAATCTCATTAAAAACCTGATAAAAATCATATTCTATTTCTACTGTTCACGTGACTCAAAAAAATACTCAGCTTGAAACCCTCTCAAAAGTGTTGGTTTTGTTGGGCTTTGAGATGCAGCTATTTCTGAAGTTCAAATTTAGATCTGATGAAGGGCTGATACCATATGACTCACAGGAAAAATAGTGACTTCTGCTTCATAAGGTCTTGGAAAAAAATACCTGATAGCAATGATAGAAATACCTTCCTGACTCCTGCTTCAAAAACCTTAGAAATTCATGTTTATTGTACAGAAGTTTAATACAGTTCATGTTCAAGAGTGGGAACTTACCCAGAGATACTACAAAAGGAGAAAGGAAAGTTGAAAAGGTTGTTCAGTGAACGCAAGGAAGATGTGCACATTTTGGTAACATGCTCTACAGACTTGACTCTTGCATGCTTTCCCATTTCTGTGTAGAAACATTTCTTCAGCAAAAAAATCTCTAACAGAGGAAATGCTCCAGCCAAGTGCAAAGGACAAGGTTTGCCCATAAAGAAAATTTGCCTATCTACTCTTACTACAAGTAACCTTTCACTCAGGAAGGGACTAAATAGAAGGGTAAAAAACCTATAGCTTTCAGTAAGATCATACCAGAGTTTAAACTGAAAACATACTAACATTTCATCACTAGAAACTGAAGTAACTTCTCAAAATGTGTATCTATGTTTTTTTTAAGAGGGAGTAATAATTTTACAAATTTGTCTTGCCCTCATTTTCTTTAATTGCTTACACCCATCCATCACAAATATATACACACATGCATATATCAATACATATTGTAATAGCTGTTAAAATGCATAGAAAGCCCAACTGCCTGATCACTTTTCTGATATCTGCCTTCCCACCTACATTTTGTCAAGTAACTCAAAATGAAGCAATGAGGCAGGCTTGAGAAGCTTGAAGATCCTGGTCAGGAAGAGACATACAACAACAATTACTACCATCAATGGCACCACAGCACTTGTCTACAGTATGACAACTTAGCTCACAGGAGGAAAAGAAAGAAGAAAAAGACTCATCAACATGTACATGGCAAGAACTTACAGAAAATAAAGTTTAGCCCAGGAATTGGTAGTAATGATTAATACGCTCATCCTAAAACATGCATTACCACAATTTCAACACACAACACATACCAGCTAATGTAACCACATCTCCTCCAAAAGCAACTGCTTCTTTGTTTCTGTTTCAAAAACTCAGAACTCTATAAAAAACCTAAGAGTGCACTAAGTCATTTTACCTCAGGAAAGGCCAAGGCAGTTTTGGTTTGTACCTTACTCTGGAAATTGAAGTGTGACTTATAACTAAGGACACTCTGGTCACTCCACTAAAATCTTTTCAGAACAAAGTCGTATCAACTTAGAAAAGCAAAGCTGAGTGCTCAAGCCATAACAACTTTATGCATAATTTGACATGAAGAAGAATTTGGGTTTATTACACATTCAAATCACTAAGTGATCATTACCAATCACAGTATGGGATCTACAGAAAAACTGCTCATCAAATCAAATGAAGCACACACAGAAACAGAGCTCAAAAAATAGTTGAAGAGTTTTAAACTATGAAATTCAGTATGCAGGAATCCAGTTAACAGCACTAAGAAATGAATTTTGTTACCTTAAGAAAAAATCTTTTATCTGTCCTAACAGGATTGTATGAGGCAAGGTAGGCAGCTATTAGAAGAAATTTTGAGTAATAAGGAAGTTCCACATGGGTATGTGCAGAAAGTCCTATAAAATAAACAAACAGTTCATGAGTTAACCAAAATCCAGCCCGAACATACACAAACTTCAAATTTTTCTTTTCCTTCTCTCCTGATCTAGTGCCATAACTAAGTAAATATGACTTTCTCAGCCCCATTATCAAAGAAGCAAACTCAGGGAAGGGCCAAGGAGCACGTCACAAAGCTAACATTCTGAAACATTTTCAGACTCTCAGCAACTGTACTTGAAGCATCAGAGATTCATAAATCTTCCAGAAAAAAAGATATAAATAATTCCAGGCTATTATAATTTAAGGGAAGTTTCCTGACAAACAAGGCAGATTAAGGGATATGTTTAAATACAATGGCATTTTTTTTTCAAGATTGAACCTTTAGACTCCTCTAGACCACCAAACAGCTTGTCCACGAACAAGGCTGGCAAGGAGAAGAAAGCAGCAGTGCTGCACTTTTGATAAACAGTTCATCTGCGTTCACTACAGGTGTCAGTTCTACTTCCTACAGAAAATGCTTTAAAATTTTAAACGTCATCGAGTTGACTCTGCCTCCTTGTATAGATATATACTTAATTAAGACATAATAACACTTATTAAAACCTACAAGAACTACAGTCTAGTGAATATTTGCTTCCCCTCTTTTTGAGGGGAACTCAAAGTACTTTTACTTTGTAATTTTTACCCTTACAGTCCACTGCTCTTGTTTTCCATGCTTATGCATAAGAATAGGATCATCAAACCACCCTTCATCAGCTGGCTAATTACAGACCCATTAAAGGGTCTCCCTCATGCCCTCTTCCTTACAGTTTTTACTTCAACAGTTTCTTGTTCTGTGAAGCACCTGTACTCTTATGCTTTAATCCACAAACATCGGCAAATAAAGATCAAAGAATGAAACGTGTTTAAAAGTTATGATTTAACTTCCACAGTATAGGGAAAGGCATCCTAGATGACTGCTAGTAATGGTTTCCTCTCATGTAAGCATACAAAACCAGCAGTTTTAGGTTCATTTATAATTAAGAGATTCTCTTGTACTGCATGCTATTTATAAAATGCAACACCAAATAAACTCTTGCAGACAGACAACTTAGTTTCATACAAAAACATCTGGTTTTTCTCCATTCTTCTGGTCATCCAATATTGCAGCACACAGTAAACTATTTAATGATTTACACCTTTATTAGGGTTAGAATTTTATTTATTAGAATGATTTCATAAGTATGTTGCTATCAAATGCTGTTTTAAAAGCATGACATTTTTTCCTACAATATACTTATGAAAATACATTTAAAATTAAGACTCCCTTTACAGGGTTGTCAGATGCAAAACAGTTCATGATCATCCAGGAGAGTTTAATGACAACACTTTGAATCAAACTCTTTTGGTCAAAAATATTGAAAATTCACCTATCATAAACCAAACATAGGAAACAGTCTGATGATTGCAATTATCTCAAGGAATTGTCATGACAAATAATATTTAAAAAAAGTTCCCTAAATACAAACTGGTCAAAAGACCATGACCAACTGACATCCCTAGGAAAGTATTTCAGTATTCCATCCTAAATTGTAAATGAAGGCTGAAAAATATATTGAGATTAGACTTTCCAGCCTGCCTAAAGTATAAAACCAACAAAGCTCTACTTGTCCAAGGAAAGAACATAGAGAACACTTGCACTTCTGACGTTTCTCTTTGCATGAAATCTGGACCCAGGCTAGGTGTTTTGTTTAGGAATGTGCTAATTCAGTGCAATACAACAGGTATAACATTCTTTTCTCTCCATCTGGACAATTCTACCAGCTGGCACACAGAGGTCTGACCATCATTCCTCACCCATTTTGACACAAGAAATACTGATGTAAAGAAGACTGCTTTTACCTGCAAAGGATATTAGGAAAGTTTACTCCCAATATATATGATAGGGGAAAAATATTCCTTTGTAGAACACTTTCTCAAAGAACCACGATTACCCTGAATTGTAAGTGAATACTAGCAGGTAACTTTTTCTGTGTGGTTTCATCCACGTGTTCTCAGATGACAATGACCAAGTCAAACCAAAAGCACATTTCACATCACAAGCCCCTACACAGTTACTGTATTTGATACCTTTCAATTGCCCAGCCTCTCCACCAACATGCTGCAAACGCTCCCACTGTGAGCTGAAAGACAGATAATGCAAATTCATAAATATGCAGTATTTGATAGTCTTTTAGAGAAAGCTACCTGCCTGGTATATTCCAATTTTGTGACACTGGCTAGGATACAGTTAGTGAGAGAATAATTAAAAATACATGGTCTTACTGTCTCGCACATAAATTTTAACAATCTACAGACCATGTATCTGATTTTAAAAAAACCAAAAAGTTGTTAGATTAAGGCATAAAAATTGTAAAATACCAATTTCTTCCCATCCAACTACCATGAGTAAGCAATTATCCACAGAATTCCAAATTTCAAGAATAATACAGAATTGTATAAAAAGTAAAAACACTGATAGTTTTGATTCTTTTTAATCTGCTTAATGACTGTTCACGTTTGTGAGACGAATACTGTAATTACTTCATAATGTGATTTTCAAGTCAATGGAAGATGGATTATATTGTCAGTGAAAAATGCCCCCAAGTAGTTTGGTGTTTTCCTAAACAATAGCAAAAAAAAAAATCACTTCTAAGCTTCCCTTAAGGAATGACATTGCTAGCAATTTCGCATTTTGGATCATTTTGTATATCACAAGAGGATTACAAAAAGATAGGTGTGTTGAAGTAACTATTTTGGCTTGTTTTTTAAAGCTCCTCATGAACAGAGTTTATCAGCCATAAGCAATAAAACTCATAAAAACAGTGTAATGGGAGTTCAGGTAATGCTTAAATTACAATGCATGACAGAACAAGTCACCAGTGAGTTAAGGTTTTATCCAATGTCTATTTTACAGGCAGAAAAAAAAAGGTTAATCTTCCTTTCAGTTCAGACAGCTGATAGCAAAGTTCTATAGCTATAAATTACATGGTCAAGAAAGAAACAGAGTAATCATAGTTCTGTGGCCAGAAACACCAATATAGTGATTTTAATTCCTCAAGCATTTACTGGCACACAGAAGTAAATCTGTAAAACTGTGAGGCAGAAAGCTGGAATTTCTGATAAAAATCAAGTCAAGCTCAAATTTATAATCAAAGAAAACAGTAGAGGGAAATTACTTATTTTGAAACAATTCACAAGCTATTTTCTATCATAATCTTTTATTATAAGCTAATTAGAATAGGCAATTACACAACATAAAAAGTCAGGAAGATCCTGAGTAGACTGTGTAATGAAGATCAATATTGAATATAAATATATATTTGAGCCAAACAGTAAAATGCTGCATTCTACAGTGAAGTCTAGCTTGAACAAAGCAAAATCAATTCTCTTTTTGAAGGAATGATCACATCTCTAGAACTAGCAAAGACTTCTACTGTACACTCAGATTGTGACCAGAATACTCTATAGCCTCAATGACATTGAAAGGAAAGAAATCAGTATGTTTTTACCAAGATAAAGAAACCAAGTAATACTGAATGATCTCTCTTTACATAGTGTAACATCAATCACTCAAAGGTGGGGAACATTAAACCTAAGCCAGTTATTACCACCGTGAATAAACATCACCATCCTTTTTTTCTAGCAGTCTGGCAGCTTACAAAATAAACGAAGAATCTAAAACAATACCAAGAACAATAGCCATTAATAGGACACCAGTTTTTAATGCTGTCAAAAATGAGAATTCCATGTAAGAAAAAACTTGCCCTTGGAAAAGAAAATAAGGAATCAGAAAGCACTGTCAGCAAACAAGCCTAGCCCGATCAAAACTAAGAAACACAGATACTCAAAATCTGTAATGTCTCAAGAATTTTGAGGCTTGCACACATCCTTGGTACAGTGAGTATCTGGTGAGCTAACACATACAGCAGGGTGTTTTAAACTGTGTACATTCTGGTGATGGATTCCCATGCTTGGTAGTTTCATACATTATAGAAAATGGATCTAGCATCAGTGTAAAGGAGAACAAAACCTGCTGCCACTGCTTTAAAGCTACAAATACCACTTAGTTTAAATCTCCTCCTGAGATACGCTATTTCTAACATTACATAGCAAGAAAGAAATGCACATTAAAGAAAAAAGATTACATCTAGCAAAAAAGAAACACTACCCATGAAACACAGTGAGAGGAAAGTTGTTAAAAACAGCAACCTCAACAAAGCAAACAAGCCTATGTCCTCCAAATTACCTGGATATTTCCCGGAGATAAACAGTCTGCATTGCCTTCTTCAAATGAGGTTCAATATTTTTCCAGAGTTTGCGGGTGTCGCGTTCATTTGCTGCAGCAAGCCAGAATCAATTCTGTTAAACATTTAACTCATACAACACTAAAACTCATCCCTGACACCTGAACAGTCACAGGCATAACACAGTCTAACATCCTGACTCTGATATATGATGCACCATCGCCATCCATTCAGCAAGCACATGCTGCCACACAAGCCTGTTTCTCTATGTTTTGAGATAATCTGCATCAGTTTGACAAAACCTCTCCTCTTGGTTTCTTTCTTCTCTGAGCCTTGACAAAAAAAAAACTTATCCCATTACTTTGTCAAAGTCCTGATGGCTGAGTGAGGAGAAAGATTTATAGGAAGCAGGAAAATTTTCAGGGTATTTCCATCTTTGTTTCCTAAAACACCACCATCAAATACCATGTATTTGCTGCAAGTGCTAATGACTGGGTGCAACTGGAATAGGCAATGCTGTTGTGACTACAGCATAAGGATCACCAAAACCACAAAGCACAAAGTCTTCACCAAAACCCACCAAACAGCACCTGCTCTCTCTTACACCCACTCAAACTGAAGACACAGCCTTACCTTCCCCTCTGACCACTGGTTCACAGTATTTAGCAAAATTGAGCGCTGCCTACAGAAAGCAAAAATGGAACATTAAAGTACTATCTATCTGACCCACCCACAGAGTATAACTAGCATGCTAATTAATTCCTTTGCAAAGTCAACAAACCCTTTTAAGTCAATAATTATGCCACTTGCTTACAAACATTAAACTGTCAAACATGGCATCATTTCTGTACCATGAAATGAAAACAGAAGTAATCTATCACAGGTTACACGGCTTGGAGCTCAGCAAGATCTGTTTATCGTACTTGGGGGTTGCATTTTTTTTTTAACTAACATAATAATTTATCATTATAAATGCAATAAAAATGTTTTCATGAACTTTTCTTACTTCCTTAATTTTCAGATAAAACTTTTCATTCCAAGAGAAGTTCAGCACACTTAAACACAAGCAGAATTTTTTAATTTATTTATTAAAAAAATATGCTAAATATTCCATATGCAAATGAAATCCTTTTGCCAGCAGTAAGACTAAAAGCTTTTTGACAACACTATAATCTAGACTTTCTTCTAAAATGTTTAAATCAATATCACACAGAATTTTGTAAAATATCAATCCTCAGATTTCATTCTCTTTTTGACCTACTGCACTTTAAATATGTGTGCTAATATACAAAACTCAAAGTGTAACTTCCATATATAAACCCAATAAAATTCCAGAATGTATTAATAATTACACATAACAGCATACACATTTAAGAGTCTGTATTAGACACTAAGGAGTTCAGAAGCCTGCAATTCAGTTCTATGTGTCTGTCACTATCTTCTGTGGAAGAGACTTGCCAACGACAAAAAGAATTTAGGGTGCAATCACATAAGTGATTTCGTAGTGTTGCACAAGCAAATAGAGCATCTAAACCTATTGAAATTCTCATAAGCAGAGCTACTCAAATACATGTCCGCAAGAACTGTGACCCTGGTGTCTGTTTCTGTCTGCAGCAATCTCATTTCCATATGAAATCTGCATAGTTAACAGATAAGTTCAGCTGAAATTTAGCAGCATGTTCCTGAGGGAAACACAGGCAGAACATTCAGATCATCTCTCAAGCACCAATTTCTTAACTGATCATGTCAAAATTGTAAAATTTCCTTGTATAGTTAATTCAATAATAATTGGATTAAGATAATGCTTGTAATTGTTATTAAGCTTACACAAATGTCACCATCAAGTAACTTAATTTTCTTCTATTAATTTGTTTACTATTACATTATGTGGTTAAAATGCATTTTTCAAATTACTTTCAACTTATTACCAGAAAACTACATAACACTGGAAGCCCTTTACAGCCACCAAAACAACTGAAACCTTTGTTATGGATTTTTAGGGCAACTACAATTTAAGCTAATACATTCTTAGAAGGGCAAATTTACACTAGATATAAGGAAGACTTTTTTACTATGAAGGTGGTGAGACACTGAAACAGGCTGCCAGAGAAGCTGTGGATGCCTCATCTCTGGAAGTTCTGAATGCCAGGCTGGATGAGGCTTTGAGCAACCTCAAAGCCTGGTCTAGTGGAAGGTGTCCCCACCCATGACAGGGGAGCTGGAACTAGACCCTTAAGGTCCCTTCCAACCCAATCATTCAATAATCTCTAATTTTCCCTTTGTCCATATTCAACAATAAATCTAGACTTTCAGAGCAACAATAAATCTAGACTTTCATTTGGCAAAAGACATCCCAAAACAAAACAGCAATTCTAAAGAAGCTCATCTCACCAGATGTCGAAGTTCTTTCAGGTCTCTACAGACCATGTAGAAGACACCAAGCAAAATATTGATATATGCAGCATAGAAATCTGCAGAATATTCTGGGGGATGATTCTGAGACAAGATCTTCTGCAAATGTCCTATTTAAACAAAAATAAATTTTGCTGTTTTCAAGCCAACTTAATAAATCGACCACATTTGTAGAAAACAAACAATAACCATCATTAAACAAACACCAACAAAATCCACCAAAACCTACACATATTTGAAGAACCAGCAAATGTAATGGAATCAAAACATTACTTTGAGATGTTCTGGCAAGCAGAAAAAGACAAGACCCTTAGAGGTTGTGGGAATACAGACTTCAACATTCCAGTAGCTATTACATATTCTGGGTTCTGTAAAAGGCACACTAATAAACCTGGAAAAAAATTTGGAATGTCCTTTGACAAGGTGTTATATAATCCCCAAAAAGCAGATTAAAAAATGAGTTTACCTATGCTGTAATCTGGAAAATACATGGTGAATGGCTCAAAGCATCCCATGTTTGGACGGAACAGTTCCCACACTATTTCACTGAGCAGAACAACTGTCACATTTCTGTCAGTCTATACAGGGAACAGAAAAAACAGAATAAGAAAATGACAGGCAGAGAAATAACAAAAAAACAGTGCATGTTAGAGCATCAATGAGAAAAATTATTATTGTGACTTTTCTGTTTCACAAAAATCATTACATTTACAGCTTATTTCTATACTAGTAATTTGCATTAAAGCTTCAGCTGGCCTAATCAAGCAGATCATACATTTGCAAAGCTTTGTAATTATATGGTATTTCTCTCCAACCCCTGCCATTTCACTGACATGGAAGCCTTGTGGGGTGATACACAATACCAAGTAGATTCCACCCCAAAATTAAGAGAACATTTTACTTTAGTAATTAAACACAGACTCTCAGAGCAAAAAGAAGAAGCTAAAAAGCAAAAATAAATCTCAGTGCCTCTGGAACAAAGCTATCTATTACTTTATTTTAAAGGCAATCTAGTCTTTAAAAACAAACACACAGACATCCCAAACCAAAAATGCAATACTACCTGTTTACCCTCCCAACAGTTTTACTAGTTAAAAACAAAGGGGCTGTTCATAGTAATATATTTTTGTAACCAAGTTTTTATTGACAAAATACATGCTTCAGACTGGATGTTTGATCAATAGGTAACAAAATACTTCATATTAAAAACAAAATTGTTATATTTTGGTCACACTTCAAAATATTAGTTTTAGCTTCATATTAAGTAGCTATCTCTGAAGATAATGTGTCATTTCTCTTCTTTGCAAGGTTTTTGCAACTATATTAAAAATTCTGCCTAACAAAAGATGCCTTTAAATATGGTTACTCAAGAAAGACATTTGAAATCTATTAAGGAACCTCCATAAAACAAAAGAAAGGAACCTGATTGAACTGATTGATGGATTGTGTTGAGAATGACTTGAAAGACATTTAAATGTCTATTCCCTTCCCTGAAATATAGTGAAAATCTTTTTTTACTCACTTTTCCCCCTTTTTGGTGAAGTGGTACCCACCCATATTTTTTACTGTTTCTTCTTCATTTTTATGGAACATAAATATTTTTTCCCTTTCAACAAGAAAGTATCTTCCTGCATTTCTTTCAGTTGATTTCCTCTCCCAGAACTCCTAATGTTTCAGATGACAGAAGTACTAAGATACACTCAGCTCACTTCTTGACTGATCATCCACTCTGAAGAACTTCAGTACTTGCCACCACAATCCTCAGAGAAATCAAGCATCCATGACCTATTCTTCAGCAGTGACCGACCAGTGCCATGATATCCCTCCCTCCTACTAGTGGCATTCCTGGTCTCCTTTCACTCCAGGAAATGAAGAGATGCAGGAGATTTACTCCTACAACATTGCTCTGCAACACTGGCTGCACAACTGTTTTAGAAGGCCTCAGTCCAGAAACCAGAATTTAAGCAACTGAAATATCAGCATTCAAGACAACAGACTTGTTTGGAGCTTAGTTTTGAATCTGGAAGTGTTCCTCAGGCATATATAAGTCTTAGTCTATGAGGTTTTGATCCCTGAACACCAACTATAGACCCAAGTTCATCTCCTTCTCTGCAGAACAGGTTGTTCCTGCTTCAGGAGCAGCCTAGTCCAGAACATGGACAGAACAGAAAAAGACAGAAAATGCACCAGCTGTCAGGAATAAGAACACAGCTGTGAATCAGTCTTCATTCAGTAGAGAAATCAATGTGACCAGAAGATTAAGAGCGCTACACAAAAGCTTTGCGATAACAAGCATAATTTCAGCTATTTACATGTTCAGATATTTCAAAGTACCAGGAACTTTCGGTTTTGTCTTCAGTTTCTTTTCAGGGAATGTACCATTTTTGCTTATTTCAAGGCAAAAGCTTTGATGCTTCAGAAGTCACAAAGAGAAGCACATTGTGGTTTACTCCAGTCAGAAATGTACTGAGGCACAATTCCAGGAGAAGTGTGAGAAAACTCTCCAGCAAGTCAAAGCACATTCACAGCTGCTGAGCTGTGCAGCTCCAGCCAAATTAAACAGCTGGTAGTCTCTTGAAAATCATTCTTAAAAAGACAAATAGCCTAGAAAAGACAGCTATATATCTGACATGAGCCTCCAAAGATTCTACACATCAGACATTGTAAATAAGATACTATTAACCAGAACTAGAAAAAAAAGGGTCTAATAAAAATCTCCCAATGTTTAAATTCTAGTTTGGTTTCTAGCTTTGACCACTATTTTGGGGGAGCAAGGCTTAATTTTTCAATTTTTCTCATCTAAAAATCACTTCTCTTGATCTGTGACCCTGGATGTACAGGGTGTACCACATATTCACTTACTTTCAACAGGCAGGACACATATGATAATTTCTTTCCACATACTCACCAACTCTTGAAGCCTAAGAAATGCTGGCAGGATGTTTGCTTCCATTTCCCTCAGCTGTTCTGCTCTATCCAGAACCTTTTAACAAAACAATGATATTATACAGACAAACTCAAGTTCCACTCTCACATGGACTTAAAATTAATTCTTAGCTGCTGGAAACTGAATTGGAGAGATTTTTGCTTCAAAAGTGCTTCCAGGAAGCCCAAGCAGCTCTGCATCTAAAAAAGAATACAATCTCTAGACAAGCAACATTTGCATGCCTTATGGCAGGAAGAATTATTAAGTCCAGTCAGGAATATCACAAGTCGTGATATCCTTAACAACCATTGAAGCCTCCATTTTTTCCCAAAATTCTTCTTGTGCTTCAAATTTTCATGTAGTACAGTAGCACTGTAACTATATGCTTACTCTAAGAGTTGTCTTTTCCTACTACTACAGGATTTTCTAGAAACAAATAAGAGCTGGTATTCTGAATTTTGAGAGAAACTGTTTCTTGCCATCATTTGCAGCCTAGGAATTTACAGGATTTATTGCATGCAAACTTCACATAGCAGTAACAGATGTAGCATATATACAGCTTAGACAAGAAACATCTTAAGCAAATAACATTTTAGAGTCTGAAGAATTAAAACAGAAGCATGAAGAATCCATGGTTACTCTTTGGTAAAAAAAATATGTATTTCCAGCATAACTAAAATCATGACAGAAATGAAAAAAGAGAACAGAAATACATTTCTTTTGTGGCTTATTTACTACTTGCAATATAAATCTAAATTCTGAAGCTCGTTACTTCTTTAGAATTATTGCTCTTGAGATAAATCTATAGGTCTGTAGAAAACTATTTTCTATCCTATTACATTTCTTCTTTCCATCAAAATCTTACAACATCTATCATTTCTGTTGCCCATAATAAGGAAAAGAACTTTTTGTGGACAACCAAACACTTTCTGAAAATATTATTTCAGAATCCCATCACGCAAATCTGAAAGAACTACCTCTGCATCAATATCTCACACTTTGTGAACTTGTTAAAAACTACAACATATGATTTTATATTGATATCTGCATTTGGTTCATGTAGTAAGTGACTTCAGGAATGAAGAATGCTTTACACTACAGACCAAAGAGTGGCTATGTGTTTTTACTAATAAAACACTGCTTATTACACCCAGCAACATACAGCTACCAAACACAAAGCTTTAAGGTCTTGACCCAAGCAGATCACATTTTTTAGTTAAATGTGAAACTACAGTTCCTACTTACAGCAGAAAAAATACACTGTGACCCTGGCTTGTTGAAAATGTCAAGTGGTTCATAGAAACAGCCTTCCCTCAGGTCTATAAATCTATGCTTTATTCTTTGGTGGATGTCCAAGCAGACTTGCAACTATTCAGTTTTTTAAAAAAGCCTATACTTTCTAAAATCAGCTGCTCACTTACATTAAACAAAGTAGCTTGATATTTCTGTAAAGTGCTAAATATTGAAAATGTATGAATGACAACAAGTTATATCTACTCCATTTTTTCACGTAGTTAAAACAAATAAACTCATTTTTCATAAGTAATCACAAGCATTCAGCACCTATGCTTGGGTTAAGAGAAACATTTAGAAATCCTTGCTCAAAAGTAAACATTTATTTTCATTTACTCCGAGTTAATTGAGCTGAAATATTACATTATTTACTACTGAAATGAAATTGAATAAGTCAGTATTGCCAGTTTATGTTACCAGCATGCTTGTCTTCCATCAGTTTCAATTTAAACCACTCTGCAATAAATCCAGATTACATACGTTAATAAACATGAATTGATTTCTCCCATTCCTGCCTGTTTCCATGCAGAATGTAACTGAAATACTAATTTAGTACTTAATTCTTCTGAGGCAACTATTTTCATGATACAATTGAACCTCTGTAGTTATTTAAAGCTTTATTTTCTACAACCACTGTTCAAGAACTTTCTAATTTTCTGAGTGATGCCAATTTTCATAGAATACATGAAGAATTCTTTACTGATGTAGAATAGTTTTTAATCCAAATACTAATCTGAAAGTAAGATTTTACCGCAAGAATTATTATGTGAAATACACTGAAGGTTATTAGAGAGATAAATTTTGTGCTTATGGAATTGCTGAAGAATCTTGCTTTTGTGACAGTAAGCTAAACTACTTCTCTATTTATAACTTTTTGTCTGTTTTAAGTGTTGGTACACTATTTTCTTCATTCAATTTCTAAGAAGTATGTCAAATTTATTAACCTTGTGACCTACAGGAAACAATGAGATAGTACCATTTCCACTAAACATTATGTGAAAGCTTTAAACTCAGTGGCAAATATTTTAAAATGGGAATAAAACATACCTAACTACAGCTTGTGAAACAGGATGAAGAATGTTCAATATAACTATGAACTTCTTGTTTGACTGCAAAAAAAACCCTAAAGCAGTATGGGAACATTGAAAGCTTAATGACCCTGAGTAATCACACTGCATGTTTCTCACAGCAATCAATCTTAATCATGTTCTTGTTTTCTTAATAATCAATTTCAATTCTTTTAAAAAAAACCTTAATTCCTACTGCTGGCCTAAAATTTTAGTCAGTATAATATGCAAGTCCACACTATATATATACATTTACACATCACTAATGCTAGAGCTTCCATATTGTCCTTTCATCAGACCTCTTGTATGACTGAAATTTGTTTCCATGTTCATCTCTCAACACAATAAATGCTGTTACAGTCTGCAAATTTTGACTCCTTTATGTATTTAAGATTATCACAGTAAAAAACCCCAAAGACCTAAACCAAATCCTACTGTTCTAGTATTACACTGATTAAATCGTTCCTGCAACCTAAGTTCTGATTATTTTCCTGCTGTATATTCCACTTGAGCATATCACCACTTTTTTCACTGCAGTCCTTTTTTTCCTCTCATCTTAATTTTAAAACGATAGGTCCTGTTTCTGAGGGCCACAAGTCTAGCTGAAGATGTATGATCTCAAAAGCACTTTTACAGAGGAAATTATGCATTTTAGTTCCTTAATATTATCCTTAAGTTCTATTCTAGCAAACCAAGACTTGTCATTTCCATTCTCCATATTCCCTTCTGCCCTATTCCCCAACTCTGTTTTCTCATTTGTGATGCTATTTTCACAAGAAAACAGATAATCACGACTTACTAATAATAAAACAAATATAGGTTCTCTATATTTAAAAACTTTGTAACAGTATTACATCCTGAATTTAAATGTATGATATAATTTATGTTCATTATTAGTTATGCTATACAGTTTTTGTGTAGGAAAAAATCTAAAACTAGGAAAAGTACAGAACCTCACCTAAGCCTGTAAGTCAACAGGTTCTGAATGAGGTCAATGGACAAATTTTGTGCAAATTGCTCTATAAGGCACACATTTCACATACAAACTATCAACAGCCATTACCCACACCCTGTTAGCAGGAATGGGACTGGACATTAAAATGAAATTACTTACAATGTATAATGTTTGATCTTGAAGCTCCTGACTGGCCACAGCTTGTTTAAAGAGACGAACAAAGTCATTCAAAGTATCACAACGCACAGGAGAGG
This sequence comes from Chloebia gouldiae, assembly GCA_003676055.1. Lineage (NCBI taxonomy): Eukaryota > Metazoa > Chordata > Aves > Passeriformes > Passeridae > Chloebia > Chloebia gouldiae. The sequence continues at coordinate 1,942,474 of QUSF01000020.1, read as the reverse complement.
TCTGCTCTGTGCCAGATGAACAGCTTTGCAGCTGGATGAGAATTTCTTCTAGCAGAAGTCGTGATGTAAAGCATTCCACACAGTTCACAAACACATGAGGAAGCTGAAGAGAACAAGAAAAATTACACAACTGTTTTTGGCTTTTTCAGTGTAAATACTCCAGTAAGAGTTTTCTCTTCCATTTGAGAAAACCAAAGAAACCATATCCTACCAGCAGAATATATTACAAGTAAGAACTAAATAACTTGTTAAAGAAAAGATCAATTATGTACCTAGTCAAAATATTGTGTATCAATACAAACTGAAGAGAGTGCTGATGAATCTTCAAATGGAAGTATACCTTTGAATTATGTTTAAACACTGAAGCACAATCCAACCTTTAACTATGTTGAAAAATTGTGAGCAAAAAAAGAAAACCAAACAGCATTTAGCTCAAAGAAATTCAGACAACTGTAAGATATTATAGTATCATAAAATGGCTTATTACAAATTACAGTGTCTAGAAAACACAGACAACTCAAAGCAAGTAATCTCCCTAGCATACTGCCCAGAACTACATTTTTTGAATTCAATGAACATTTTTTGCATTCAATGCACACAAATGACAAAGTGTAAGCTTCTATATCAGACTCGTGTCATCAGCATGATTGTGAGAACATTTTCAGAAAAACAGATCTTTCCAAGCAAACAGGGAGTAAAAAAAAGCAGAGTATGAGATACATTATAAGTATCAATTTCGTAATATTGAAAATCTATAGTCATTTGTTTTTAAATAGAAGGCACTATAACCCATAAAATAATACCAGTAGTCAAACCTGCCTAAGGCAAAAAAAGGTAATTTTCTAGCAACCCTATTTTTAAGACATAGCTTATCTGCACAACTCTATAATCTCTGCTAAGGCAGATGCTCTTTTTCACACTGAACATTAAAACCTCTGGAAAACATTAGTCACTGGGATGCAGGAATGTGGTTGTCTATAACAAAAAAAAAGAAAAAAAAAAAGAAAAAAAAAGCAAGTACTTCATTCCAGTCTTCCTACTTAAAATATGATTCAGCAGACGCAGGGAAGTATGGGTACATGCTAGCAATCCACTCACACAGCATGTAATAAAAAGCTGTTTTATGATTTTAAACACCATGAAAAGGAAAGGGCTACACCACCAAAAAGCAGCTATTCAAAGTGCTGCACCTCCATAGCAGAAGGAAAGCTGGGTGCCTCAGATGGGATTCACACCACCACAGTAGACAGGAGACACCCAGACGTGGCACGAGGAGTTCTGTAGAGAGAGCTGCTGCTCAAAGCAGTCACTTCCCAGGGCCTGGCCCTTCGGAGATGGTGTGAGGTCAGCTCAGTGCTGTGAGCAAGGCACCAAAGGCTGCTTCATGGAAGAGGATCATAAACCCCTGCCCCTTCTACCCTTCTCCCTCTGCAGAACTTTTAATGAAAGTATCGGGGGTATAGAAATACTCAAGTGGAAATTTATAGTTTAGGCATGTAGTTGGCACCTGTCACTGGATTTAAATCCCTGAATTTTATGACTCACAAAGACAGAGGTATTAACAGGTCTAGATGGGAATTTCTGTAATGACACCCTACAACTTAGGAGGACTTCAAAACATGTTTTGGAAAAAAAACTAAAACAAGGATTCAATGGAGCTACTTCAGGCTAAGTCATAGAGACAAGGTAAACAATATTTGCCTCCTTTTTTATCTTTTTTAAACTTTCTTAAAAAGGTTATTATGATTTATATCTCAGAATGCACAATTTCATTTTATCCTAAGTGACCTAGCAAGCAGAGTGATGCATTCATGACACAGTAAGAGGAGAAGAATCAGGAAGGCAGAAATGGTTGAGGAAACAAACCATTTTGAGAAATAGAGGCTATTTTGAAGAACCATTGTTATAAACTGTAAATTCAATATCCTCTGTGACCATTCCTACCTGTAAGGTAGTTAGAAGAGTTTGCATCACATATGTCTTTCCACTAGATGTGTGTCCATAGATAAAGATGCATGGAAAACTAAACTGCTGTCGCTAAGCGGGGGGGAAAAAAAAGTTGTTATTGTTTCAATTCTTCTTCTTTTCATTCAGGAAATAAAAGATTTAAAAATGAACTTTCCCCCGAAAGAAAAGTCACCTCCTAAATTGAGGCATTAAATATAAAATGCAGCAATTATAATGGAATCAACAGATCAAGTTTTATGTTACATCTTTGCTGAAACGCTGGGGGTAAGTTGCAAAAATCAAGTATATCACATAACTGCCAGTGAAACTGCTCTAACAAACAACAGAAACACACACACAGAGAAAAGCTGTGGGCTCTTAATTCAATTAATTAACTAACTGAAACACCTGGCAAGCACAAACTGCAAGCCATACATTCTCCTAGCTTCTGCAAATGCTACAAATTGCCTTTCTTTTCATTAGGACCAAACAGCAAATAATTAAATGGTGTGAAGGAGGTGTAAACCTTGTTCTTCTTTCACAAGGTAATATTTGAGGTATCTATTTATTTAATGGTCCTGATGCTGTTCATTTCATATAGTTTTTTTAAGATGCAAGGAAAATAACTGAATTATTCTTTTTCTCCATTCTGAACAGATTTTCACACAGGTGAAAATGAAAACACAGATTTTTGTGTTAATTTCTAAGAATTTTGTATATTGGCTTAAAAATTAATATAAAAATAAAACCGACACTTTTTATGAAAAACAATAGTCAGTTTATCTGAAGTAAGAAACACTCTTGTGCACAACATGCAGCTTTGAGTATCTCAACATTGATCAAGAATTGAAGTATCTATATTTAAGAAGAGTTGTTGCCACTATGCTTGTAACATACATAAAACATGAATACTGTAATTTGATATTATTATTATTAGTATCCACAATTAGAGACAGAAAACAAATACTAATTTCCAGTTTGTTACTGAATGTAAGCAGACATTTTGTAAGCAAACTGCTTATAAGTTTGCAACTTAAAATCCTCATTACTTTTTACCACAGCTTTGTGAAGCTGTAACAGACTCTTTTAACGAGCCAGTGGTTTCTAACTCTTATGACCAGCGTCAAAACTACTAACAAGCAGAACAATTTAATGTACTTAGATTTCAGACACTCAGATTAACAGGTCAAAACCAAACAGAATTTCCACACTGACACTGGAAAAAATCACCCAAGAACTTTAGGTCTAGGAGGAAGAGACTTACTCCCTGGTAATAACTGGCAAAGAGAGAATACAGTTGTGGCAAAATCAGATTTAAGAGCAACAAAGACACAAATAGCTCTAAGTTTGTTTAGGTCCTTCCAGCTCTGAGACATCTTTCAACCTTCCAACATACCAGAACCTACTGCCAAACACTGATGTTAAAGATGGTTAAACTTCAACAAAGAGGCAACCAAAGCACATTCCTAGTGACATCACAAAAACACCCTTAAATTTCTGTTCTCTCCCCTGAGACAGCGGAATGCCTTTGTTCTAGTCAAACACAGAATACAAGAGCACTACCTCGCCAAATATTGACAGCAACATGGACACCTGGGATTCTCGGCAAGGCACCAAACTTTCCAAGCGAAGAAGGTCAGCTGCTGGGTACGCTGGATGCTCCAGATTAGGCATTGTGATAGTCCTGTAGTTAGTCACCTAAATATGCATGTCCCTTTTGAGATGCAGAGACAAGAAATACAGTGATCTGGAAAATAAAAAGTTTCTGTTATCACTTGCATCTCTACACATAAAAGGAAAAGGAACAGATAGAAAATCTAAACAGACATTCTAGCTCAAAATGAGCATGTAACTATGACAGACTTAAAAGACTTGGTAAAATTGGACTTAACTACATAAGGAGTTATTGGACTTAACTACATAATTATAGAGACATTTCCACACCAGACAAAATAAAAAAAACCAAATCAAAATATAAAGGTATACGGGATATGAGCAAATCAGTACAAGAAAGAATTATCTTAGTTTAATTAACTGAGGAACTACACATTTAATTCTGATTTTATATACACTTAAAATTAGCAAGAGAATAAAAATGAGTAGGTGAGTCATAGATCATCACCTCCCTGGGCAGAGATGATGATCAGGAAGGTGATCATCCAACAACAGGAAAGAGGTAGGACATAAGGAAAGATAAGGATGACAAAGTAACAGACCTCTGGCTGCTAACAGGAATGCTAACCCCATCTTGAAAGAAGCACAGGCATATGAAGAAAATCCAGTTGATGGTAAAGACTGGAAATACTCTTTAAAAATAGTAGGAGTCCAAACCAGCTACATAAAACTAATATTAATGCCAATTTACCTTTTAGACAAGAACTAGAAAAGAAAATCAAAAGTCTTGATTGCTGTAACACTGGGAAGGCTGAATTTTAGTGACAGAACATAGAAAAACACCTCAACGATATTCTCTGCCCTTCTAGAACTACTGGAAGGATGGTACTTTGTGATACAGACAACATGCAGAGAGAACTGAACCTCAACAGCTGGATTCTGACTTCATCAAACACAACACAACAATCAAAAAGAAAGTTTGGAAACTTCATTAAGGCAATCAAGATATCAAGTGACAGAATTATCTGTATGTTATCAAGACAAAGATAACAGAACAAAGCACTCCCAACTGTTTTAAATGTAAGTATTTACAGGCAAATATATTATGCTGGCTGTAAGTACAATAGCACAGGAAAAAAAGATTAGGTTAGCAGAAGGAAATCAGAAAGAGCAAGGTAAAGGGAAAACAAACTTTTCTGAAGACAAAATGCAGTTGTGGATTGCACTACAAGGAGGTTTGTAAATATAAATGTATTTATGGAAATACCTTAAAATAAATTTCCTTTTGGGACAAATCTCTGGTCAGTATTTCCATAAATTTATTTGAGAAAATATTTTTTCTTTTATTTTTACACTTTGCCTTCAGTGTTTTCTAAGGTAAAAGCTGGGATTGTAGAATCATCAACAGAAAAATAAGTGGAATTAATGAGGAAAAAAAATTATATCACTGATGATATAAGTAATTTAGTAGTTGTATTACACATACTTTGAAGTAATCACATCACATATAACAAGGACTACAGTTAGATATCAAAATAAATCAAAATATCAATATTAAAAAAAACCTTGAAAAATATCTTTATTTATAAGTAAATCGCATATTAAGTATGGAAAGTCAAAGTAATGCCGCTGTTAGGAGCAAAAATACCCCATAATCACATGTATCAAGAAAACTATTTCCTATACACAGAATCATACAAAGAGCCTTGGTGTATTTTACCAGCTTTGAATGGGTCTGTGGATCTCTCCACCGTACCTATTCAGGTATCTATTCAAAATGGAATGAAGACACAGAAATCCAAATAGCTTGATTAAAGTAAAAAATTAGCTAGTTATTTCAAGGACGAAAATAAAAAACATTATGACAGGAGCCTCTAAAACCTGAAACAAATAAGTGGGGAAAAAGTTCTAGAAAAGGCTGAAAACATTGTCGAAATTTAAGGGAAAAACAAACAAACAAACAAAAAAAAAGACAGCCCTTTTGCTCCACTGGCTTCATGAGATCAGGGCTTGACTGTGTCCTAAACGCATCGAAGGCCATAAAGCACTTCAGCTTTTCAAGGCCACTCCCAGGCAAACTTCCCTCTGACCGCACCGTGTCTGCCAGCGCCGCCTGCTTCTCACGCACCCCTGCAAACAGCAACTTCCACCAAACGCACCTCAGCCCGCCCATGAAAACCTGTTCTCTACTGCCTATGCGCAGGTGTCTTCATCTCCAACAGGACCCCATTCATGAGCTCACAGGAGAAAGGATGAGCTCACTAGAGCAACGTGTCCACAAAACAATTCATTTAGATTAAATGGCAATGATAACAAAAGGTAACTATCAGCCAAAGCTTGAATTAAGGGTGTTCCAGCCCGGGGAAGGCGTAGGTGTGACTCTAACCAGACAAGGAAAGTGCCAAAATCACTTTTCAGCTGAGACCGAGTAAGGCTGTGAAGAGCACAAGTTAAACTTCATGGCGGGACTTCATGATTTACTAGGATTTCTCTCATTGGTCACTCCAGAAATTACATTTGTAATTTTTATAATAAAAAATTACATTAAAAAACGACGGAACTTAAGAGATTAGCACGGGTCTGCGTCCCCTCAGGCCCCACAAGCCCCCTGGCCGGCACGGGCGCGCCGTGGCTGAGGGGGAGTGACGACCCCCGGCCTCCATCGAGCGCGGCTTAAGGGCTCCTTCCGCCACGCGTGTGAGGCTGAGGGTGCTCCCGGCCTAAGGGGCGGCTCAGCCTGATGCGGGTTTCGCTCCCGCACCGACTCCTACCGAGAAAGCGGAGCAGAAGCAAGTCTGCCCTTTCTGCTCCTCACGGCCCTGCTTGCTTCCTTCCCGCCCGCCCCGCTCCTCTCACCGGCTCCTCACCCGCTCCCGCCGCCGCGCGCGCGCTGCCCCGCTGCTCGGCCCGCGCGCATGCGCCGTGGCCACGCGGGTCCGCCTGGGGCGGGGCGGCCGTGAGGGGAGTGCGGCGCTTCCCGCGCCGGCTGTCCCGCGGGGTATCCCGTGTTATCCCCCCGGGAGAACCGCTGGGGCACCCTGCCGCTTCCCAGGTGTCCCACAGGATATCCCGTGTTATCCCCTAGGAGAGCCGCTGGGGCACCCTGCCGCTTCCCAGGTGTCCCACAGGATATCCCGTGTTATCCCCTAGGAGAGCCGCTGGGGCACCCTGCCGCTTCCCGGGTGTCCCGCAGGATATCCCCGTGTTATCCCCCGAGAGAGCCGCTGGGGCACCCTGCCGCTTCCCGGGTGTCCCGCAGGATATCCCGTGTTATCCCCCGGGAGAGCCGCTGGGGCACCCTGCCGCTTCCCGGGTGTCCCGCAGGATATCCCGTGTTATCCCCCCGGGAGAGCCGCTGGGACACCCTGCCGCTTCCCGTGTGTCCCACAGGATATCCCGTGTTATCCCCCGGGAGAGCCGCTGGGGCACCCTGCCGCTGTGGGAGCCCCAAGACTGAGCCATTTCTCACACAGGGACAGGTTTGAGGGTGTTGCAAAATGCGAAACATGTAAACTTTCCTTTAGAAGGAATGTTCTTTGATCTTTGCATAGTTTGAAATCCAATCAACAAGAATGGAGAATTAATCTGTGAAACAGAGAATGCTTAGCAAGCTCTAAGTGGTGACCAGGTGTTAGACAAGTTTCTTGGTAGAAGTGCCGTGTTAAGGTTTAGGGCTGGATATGTTCCAGCGATCCCAGACCTCGGGGGAGGCTAACGAGGCCTGGGAGGAAGGATGTACTCAGTAGTCGTGGGCACAAAGGATGCAGAATTTACGGGCCTCGAGGACAGTTGGCAGAACTCCCGAGAGAAGCAAAAACTTAAAAGGCCAACTGTGCTAAATCAGCTCCGACTGGGTAAAAGGTAATTCCGGCAGGGGCAGATGGTGACCATGGACCCAAGAAACTCCCAGACCCAAAAGAAGAGAAAGTTTGAGCATGCAGACTAATAAGCATAAGAAGTGAGAGAATCATTAGCTAATGAATTCTAATTAATAAGAGAACTCTGTAACTTGTAGGAAATGAACAGTCTCCATTGTTTGCTAAAATGTATAAATAGTAAAAAGTTTCCATAGTCGAGGTGTTTGATTTCTGAAATATCACCAAGTGCCCAGGCTTGTGCAACTCAGAAATAAATAATCAATGTCTCTCTTGAGTGTATAATTATTGGTTTGTTGCATGCCAGGTAATAAATCTGATTTTTGTGGACAGGTGGAGCCTAGCTCACACATATAAAGTGAACATAACTTACATGTGTTCATACACAAAACTGCTTAAAGCTAGGTCTGTGGAGCTCCAGTCAAACTCTGGAAATACATAATCATAGGTTCAAATTACAGCTGAAGTTATATTGTGCATAAGCAGTGCACACTGTATTAGAGGGATAAATGTGACAACTGCATGCTGGGTTATGAAAACTAAAGTGATAAACTCCTTCCATGCTCCGAGTTGGGTGCAATGTTAAATAAGTAAATAAGACTTATGTGAATCAAGCATGGCTTATTTTTAGCAGTCAGTGTTTTTTGTAAATATGCATGAACATGTACAATCATCTTGGCTTGGCCTGAACAGTATTTCAGATCTTGAGATATATGTTGTAAATTCATAGACTGAAAGCAACGTAAATGGAATTAGATAAAGAGAAGCAAAAAATCCCCTAACTGATTAATCATTATCTATAGAAATTTGTGTAAATCTTGGTTTTTGGTGGGGTTTTTTTATGGCTTGCTATTTATCACAGTTTTGACAAAGCATAATAATATGGGTTACTGCGGTTTGCATATATGTGTACAAAAGTTATAGTATTACTATTTCAGTCCACTTCTTGACTTGTGATAAAATCTTTATTTGGAACAATAGGTATGTTTTAAAGTGTCATATCAAGGCCTATGCTTCCCAGCAGAGTGAAATACTTTTTTTTTCCTAGCTTTTGAAATATGGAATCTGTTGGGGAAGATTGCTCTGCATACAGATGGACCATGTTTCAGAAAAAATATAAAATATAATAACTGACTGAAGTCTCAGTGAGTCCACATTTGTATAGTGTATGTGGGAGATGAAATTAAATACTTTGGAAGCAGTTCTTAGTGATGTTTGGAACTCTCATCTTCTATGGATGACTACTGTGCAAAACTGAAATTTGGTTTGGAGTTGAGCAAGAATCCTAAAACAAGAGGTCAGTTTTTAAATATGTAGTTTTCAATTCAGTGGTTCTGTTGGAGAATCAGTGGCTCAGGCTGGAGTGCCTCCCAAGGTCACTTCAACACAACATAAATCCATATTACCTTGAATAGGAGGGTCTCATTTTCTCTATTGTGTCCCCACTTCCACTCATTTTCTGGTCCTAGGATCTGGGTGGTTTATAAAGACAGTTTGTTGAGGGAACCAGTCCAGTTGAAATCAACCCAAAAGATACTTCAGTGATTACAGCCTCTCTTCCAAAGTCCTGCTTATGGGACCTCCACTCCTGTCTTGTTTAGCTTCTAGTCTGCAGTTCAAACAAAATACCCAGTAACAATTCTGCTTATTAGTCCAAAGTGCCACCATTATTAGTATGAGGTAAAACTAAAAAAAAAAAAAAATCCATATAGCTTTAATAATTTAAAATAATTGAGAATATTGTTATTGATTTAAATGGTGGGACTATAATGCTATGTTTTGTAGGACTTACCTGAAGTAACTACCACAGAATCCTGGACTTAAATCTGCAAATTAAAAATTATCACAGAAGACCACTGAACAGTTCTGCTATTTACCTGGGCATATCAGTGTCCATATATTCCTACAGAACGTCTCTACTTCCCAGAAAAATTGCTTACATTTAGTAAGTGTGACTTTTATTTTTATTCAAGAGGCCAAAACATTTTAGTAGCAGTTGCTAGAGATAGATTTCATGCCTAAGTATAGCTGGTTATGTGTAGCATAATGAATTTCAGTTTAGATCTTTCATCAACATAGTTTTCACTGATGTCACTCAATATGCATTTCTGAAAAGCTTTAAATTATTTCTTAATTTATACTAAACTGTCACATGTCTTTTTATCTTATTCTTATTATGAGTTGCTTAGATACCAAATATAAAATGAAGCAAACAGTATACTGAGACTTGAAACATGCACTTAACAGAACAGGGGATAGACCTTTCTCACTGTACTTGTGGTCTGATCTTTTATATTAACACTTTTTTCTTTGTGAAGTTTATTTTCAGTACAGGTAATGATTAATCTTCATTCAGATTTTTGCATCCACAGTTCCAGTTCAGCAGCAAACTTTAAATATAGAATATTCACTCATTTGGATCAAATCACTGGCATTTCTCATTTTTTAAACTTAAATATTTAAGTGCATTACAGGATTTATATCTTTATATATGTCTTTCTGTATATCTAAATAGAACCATGTATAGAACACATACATATTTATCTAGGTTCTGTTTTTATGTAGACCTATACAGAGGGAATTATGTGTATAGAATATGTGCAGTATTTTATTTTTATTTCTCCCTTTCTTTCCACTATACATTTTACCAGAGGTGCCATTGTGTAGGGTGCTATTGAGACTGCATCCAGATTATTTTTAGCAGTCTCTTGCTATTCCAAAAAGTCAATTGCAGCTGACAAAGGTGCAGAAAAGCACTTTGACAAAGAGAAGGAAGAAATTATTACTTTGGAAAGATGTTCACTTGAAAGCACCATTGAGATGGTTTAAGAAATGAGTGCCCACATTTCCTGCCTTGTTGGATGATACAGCTCTTTCAACAGAGCAAGTGGAAAGGATAGTGTCATTATCTACCTCTACACAAATCATCCACTTAAATTCCCAGGTAAAGATTAGTTAAAATATATATGGGGTGATTTTTCTTCAAAATGGATGAAATTTCTCAAGTGACTTACCTCCTCATTGTCCTTATAATGAAACAAGAAAGTTCAGGGGTAGTTAGGCTTTGTAAAAGCAGATTTGGATGAAAGGGCTTTGAGTTACATCAGGAAAAGTAGTCCCTGGAGACAGTTCTGTGTGCTGTGAGTGGCAGGAGCACAGTATATTCCCTTCACATCTTTTGCTGACTCCCAGTCATCCCATCAGTGCCAAGGGGTAATGCCAGTGGTGACCTGGCACTGCTCACAGCCAGCAGGGGTTCTCTTCCACCAGCACTTGGCAGCAGAATCAGAAACTGAGATTTGATCCATAATTTCTCATTAAGTTTGCTAAAGATAGACAATGATGAATGTTTAACAATCTAATCGTTAGTGATTATAATCACCAACAGTGGATTTTCAAGGAATTAGGAGTAATTAAGCTCTCATTTATAACTCATTAATATGAAAAACAGTAATTCTATGGATTAAATACTCACATAGTATCAAATGCAGAGGATTTTGCAGACAGAAATATGTGTTGAACAATCTAGAGTTTGAGATCTCCAAATGAGATCTGACAAAAATACCACCATAGGCAATTACTGCTAAATTTCAGCTGGTTGCTTAGACAAATCTATTGCACAGTATCATAACAGTTTACTTAGAATTTAGGCCTCAAGGGAAGCAATCTTTTAAAGGTGAAAGAGAGAAAATAAATACCTTTCCTCAAGCTGCCAATAAACAAAGTCAATTCATAGTGGAGATATCTTCATTTTTAGTTACATTACCATTAATTCTAGGCATGTTTGTTTTCCAAATTATTTTTCTGGGAAAATGATGTTCTATCACCAACATCCTCAGTTAAATCAATGTATTAACTAGAATATTTATTTCTTTAAGAAGGTACATAGAAGATTGCAGAAATATATGTACTCCTCACAGAGAACATTTTCCAGGGGTGCATCAGTTTTGAATAGAAAACTGCTAAGGTTTGATAAATTATTTTATATTCTTTATAAATCAGAAGGCCAAGGAAGGTGAATGTCATTATAGACATGTAACCAAAACCTATTATTAATTATCCTTATATATTTAGATTATGAAAGTAGTGCCAAAGTGATGCCATTTCTAGCGCAGGTTAGTTCTACCTGGAAATTCTTGGTTTACTTGCCTAAATGCTTGAACATAGACTAAATTCATTAGGCATGTGAGTTTGGACTCAATTAATTTGCATACCTGGCTTTTGGTTGTAGATCCCAGTGTGAATTGAAACAAAACTAAACTTGTTTTCATCTGTACTAAACTCCCCATAGTGCAAAAAGTAACTTACACTACATTTATATTTGTTCATGTGCTGGGGTTCCCTGAGCAGAGCCTGACAGCCCTGGTTTCCATCTTTACCCATTTACAGAATCATCAGCACGGGGACATGACATCCTAGCAATTTTAAAGTGATTTTTTTTTATCTCTCATGACATCATCTGTGATGCAGGATTCACATTCCCAGGGAGCATAGTCTGTTGGGAGGATCTTGCTTTCCTTAAATTGGACATGTAACTGTTGATACATTCATTGTGAAGTGGTTTTCTTTCATGTGAGGTTGGTATTATTTTGAAAGTGGTTTAGTTGATTGTTGTTTCATACTCACAGCAATATAATTTCTGTGGGACTTTTTTTTTGCTAGCTTCCAATAAATTATGAAAGATAGAGCACAATATTTTTTTGTGAAAGTTAATATAATATTTAAAAAGAAAATCAACGAAATATTAAGTCTGCAGCAGAATGTAGAAACTGAGTCATCACATTTGTGGACTAAACTTTAATATAACATTTTTAATCTAGAAAAGTTAAAAGCAGTTAAATTTCACTGTGGTCAGGTATACTACTTACTGAGGCTAGTAAGAAATCATAGGATTTTTTTGCTTTTTTAACTTTCTCTACTTCTCAGCTTGAACTTTTCCTTCAGCTTATTTTCCATTACCATATAACTGTCTCAGTCTTATGCCAGACTCTCAGCAAAATAAATTTGCCATTTAAATAACTGCATTGGAAAAAAATTCCACACTAATAATTTTTAATAATCCTAATTAATCATTGATTAGTGCTAGTGACAGCAAAAAAAATTATTTGCTGTTTGTACTGAGCTGAATTAATTTACTTGTAAAATGAATGCAATTAACCACTAAGACTAACAGTGATAATGTATTCATCTCCCATTTCTATGCACTATATCAATAAAAAAGTGTCTGTTTGGCAAGTGATAAGCAAAGAAAAGCAAGGTAGTTTCAGGTGGTAGATCTTTCATTGCATTTATCACTAGTGTGCTGTGGTTTCTTTCAACTACAATAACTAATGCATTATTTGGAGAGAAAAGCAATACAAACCTTGGTAGGTAAGGCATTTTTTCTTACAGTACCCTTTGGGTAGCAGTAAGTGACCATGTAGGACCGACCTCTTTCTTCTTCATGTCTTTCAGCTGCTTTGTCAATATTTATAACAACTGTAGCTTCTCTCAAAGTGTTCTAGCACTTAACTTACACAACCTATACTCAGCTTTTATCTGTAGAAAAATCTGTGCTGCCTTTGACAACATCTGCACTTAGAAATGTTCTTTCAGCTCTTTACTTCTAGTACGGTCTCATAGTCAGATATGCCCTGTGCTTGTGACATACAAACAGCATTTTTGCTTGTTATTCTTTTAGTAGTCAAAATTGAGTATTTTAAAATCAGTGTGAAACCACATGCAGTATTTCACTGATGCCACATAGTGAGCATCATATTCCACCTTCAGGCTTCTGTTTGGTATCCCCATCTGTGGATCCAGTGATTGGTGACCCCTTAATTTGCCTCTTTGTATGAGAAGTTCAAAATGAACAGGCTGTGTATTGGCCCATATATGTAACAAGTATATTTAAATGACAAGTGTATGTCCCCTGTTTGGGTTAAGTGAAGGTGGCCCATTCACCTCTGTCAAAATGGATAAATTGTAAATGTGTGTGATTCACTCTGTCAGCACTCCTCAATGCAAAACAGAGTTTGCACACCTACTAAGACTTCCCCACCATCCCCTAGGATCTTTGCATAATATTATTTCATTCCAAGTGATGATCACATGCTTCATAACTATGAAGTCCTGTATATTCTGTTCTGATGTGTGCGATTGCAGTCAAAAAACTGGAAACATGTAGACTGGAAAGATATCAGGTTGATCACCAGAGTAAACCATAATCACAGTATAACAGAAGCCCAATTATTGTTTTGTTTCTTCTTTTCCTTGGTATATATCATAAAAAAGGACAATATTAAGGACGGAACAGGAAAAAGAGAGTTCTGCTGGGATTTCAGATATATAGAAGACTTTTTAACTGTAGATGGTGTTGATTGGAAAGATGATGTTAGTTGGCACCATGAGCTGACCAGAGACGCAGACAACATTTCCTGTTAAAGAGCGAGGATATGGTGTGTGGTGATGGGTTATATATGCAAAAGTCCTGCTCTGAGTGAGATATTTCAGAGTAAAGAGATCCAAGATGGTGGTTGGGTTAGGTCTGACCAGGAGGATGGAGATGTTGCCCGCAGGAAATCAAGAAAGAGTATTCAGGCAGGTTAAGAACTCTGGATTAGACCCTTTAAACTCAACATGACTCAGAGGACTGATGTGTGAAAAAGAGGCTGTGATTTTTACTTTTGTACAAAAGAGGACTGACTTAAAAAGAGAGAGTTATTGCTGAGCTGGAATAAAGGCAGGAGCTAAATCTGTTTTCAGTGGACAAGATGAGAAGATTTAAAAGAAAAAAGGTGTCTGCTGATGCTCTATCAAGAAAAGTTCTTTCAACTATGACTAAAAAGAGCTTCATTTGAGGACATTTCAACTAATGATTTCAAACTTCCAGACTACACTAATTGTTTTCTCTGCAAAGCTAGTGATTCTGCCAAACCCTTTCTTTCTGTCAATATGTATTTGCTGATACCTCAGTTTTATTTGTTTACATGTCTCAAGACACCGTATGTCTTGAATTATGTTCCATTCTGAAAGATCAAAGGCAAAACAGTATAACAGGCACATCAATTATTTATTAATCGAGTCATGATGTTGGAGGTGTTGTGATTAAAATGCAACTATGGTTCAAAAGAGAATGCTGACCTCTGCTCCAGCTTAGCCTGATGAAGAAGCTCATATCTCAAAGTTGTTAATTCTTAAATTGTCATTGTTACCAAGATTGCCCCAGCCGGTAAAATCCAATAGCATCAGTGATCCTTGAATCCATGGCAGAAATGCACAGTGCTGCAGACCTCCTGTAAGTCCTGATGGGTTGTCACATGTTCACAGAACACTCCAGAAGGCACTGCCTCCCTTCCTGAGAATGTGATGCTGTTAGGGAAAAGGGAAGTTTATACTTTTGTTGCAGCATTCTGTGGAGCCAGACTGGTGCTGTAGAATCTGTTTAGACTCTTGGCACCCTGGGCTACTTCTTTAGGGGTCCTGAGACTTCTATCCTTCATAGTCACTGCATGAACAGCACTGGCTTAAAAGGACACATTTCGATCCATGACAATAAGAGATAAATGAAGAAGTAAGGAAACTTGGTTACAAGTTGCAGGGATGATCCCACACTCTGCATGCAAAGTTATTGATGGAGGATGAATACATGCTGCAAGAAAGCCCACTTGGAACATCCATCAGGATTATAAATAGCTGCATATTCCCAGAAGATACAAGGTTAAAAAGAAAAAGATATTCTGCTTTGTGCCTGCTGCTGCTAGCCAAAATATTCATTAACATGGGTAACAAGCAAGGTAGGAGTGAAATTTGTAGCCAGCAGCTGATCCAGGTGGAGTCCATTTCTTACTAGTAGTTCTGAACTGAAACTCCACAAGCATTTAGGAAGCATGGCGGGGCAGGCAGAAATAATTAGGGAGTCTGTACGTTTAGGGTAAGTGTAAGTCTCCTGCTACTGACTCCTGTTTCAGCTCTGTGCAGGGCTTGGCAGTGTCTACAAGCTGCCAAAAATGTGCTGCTGGAGAATGGAAATGGCATTATTCAAAACAGGTTTAAAGAGCATCCTAACATCCCTGTGCATCACCCCCAGCTAAGCTTCATTTCAGCACACATTATACAGAGCCAGCAGAACCAGTGGTGACACAATACGAAAATAAAGATTCCTTATGTCTGTAACATCTTTTTGCATTCTCCTATGGTGGAGACTGTTGGTTTGGGCTTTATGTCTTCCTTAATAACTTCAGAGAGTAAAAGCCTTTTGGAAATGAGCACATATTATGTCCTTCAGAACAAGTGATAACTTCCAGGACGTGTGGGACAGTGATGCCATCCTGTCTAACCACTAACACAAGGAACGTGTATCTACAGCTCCAGCTCAGAAAACGTGAGGAAACTTTGCTCAGTTTTGTTAGAGTGTTCTCCTAAGTGAAGATGAATTTTATCACATAACTAAATTTTCATTCAAGAAAGCACTTTGGCTTTCTAGTGTATCTCTGAAACAAAATTCACATATATTGCTTTGGTATTAAATTTGTTTGGGAGTGGGAACTCCTACTGTTACCCCAAAGCTATATTTCATTTCTAAAGCATTATATTGAAGCAGAAAGATATTTGCAAGTCAGTTTTTAAAACTATAATATTTCACTTGAGTTGCATTTATGTGGGGTGAGGAAAAAACCTCTCCAATATTTTTATTGTACCATTTACATTGCAGTCAGGTTCTCAATAGCTCACTTGGCAATTATTCAGTATTTTATGATTTGTGCTGTAGTCTCCACTAATAAACACAGACAGGATGGGAGGCCACATACCCCACTACATAGGGATGACCAGAGCCCTGCTCCTGACCTGAGATCTAGCTGGGTGCAGAGGGTAAAAGTCTGCCTCTGCTTTGAATGCTGCATAGCCTGCTCAGGGGCAATAAAAGCTCCTTCTTCCTTTTGTTCCTTTCTCCTTTTCCTAGGGCTTCATCCGAGTACTACTGGCTACAGGCTAGCAAAGGAGCACACAGCCCTGCTATGTTTTCTGTCCAACAGCTATGGGAGTGGTTGAAATCCTCCATGAGGGCAAGGACTTTAGAGCATGATGCTGTCCCTATCTGTGTATAGAGGGCCTCGTCTGCTTGGTGTTCCTGTAGCAGAACTCCACATTTCTTAATGTAAAGCATATGCTTAAATGCCAACAGATTGCCTGGAACAAACTTCTACAGGGAAAAAAGAGTGATCAGCCTGAACTGATGTGCAATAGCCTGTATTTGAAGCACAGTGATTTCAAATTCATTGTCAAATCCCCTGTGCGACTCTGGTGTGCGTTTGATTCAATTACTGCTTGTGATAGCACTAAGGGGAACCATCTGATTTTTTAATGTACTGTATTGGTTGCTAAACCTCATGTGAAGGAAACCAGCAGGAAGTATGTGTAGCATGAGAAAGACTAATGTTCATGTTTCTCCTGCATCAATCTCAGGCTGTAACTAATATCAGCCATTCCTCCAAAGGTTAGGGTTCTGAAAGAAGCTTATACATCCCCTTACTGATGGAAAAAATAGGAGACTTAAGTTTGGACTCCTGCCTAGCACCCTGGCAAATTCAAGTCTTCATTAGAATTGAAATGTGAGGTGTGTGTTGGGGGGCACTCTCTTCTGGAGCAGACAAACAGAGGCTGCTTCACACTGTCTTTCTGAATAATTGAATTCACCAGAGCTTGTGTTACTGTTTCCATTAAGTGTTAAAACTGTCTTTAAAGAGAAATGGCTATCCTCTTCAGGTTTTCAGTATGTACTCTGCAAGAGACTAAAAACATTAATATCAGTGCCACCTTCTCTCTTTCCATTCAGCCAAAGGCTACACTGGATTCTCCATCTCCTATGTTTAGGCTGGAGGCTGCTCAACACTCCTGCCCTACATTTGCTTTACCTCCTTTTACAATGGCTCAGAAGAAGAGGGGGACTGTTTCACAAGCATTACTACAAAAGGATGTCTGAAAATTGTGCTGTTTATATCATTCAGAACAGTGCACTGTGTGCCAAAATCCCTTGCCATTGTCTGGGCTCTGGGTTTACTAGTCTGACTTCATAGACTTGGACTGCTCACAGTCCATCCAAGTAGAGTAATTAACAAATCATTAGTTTGATGACAAAATACTTGCAATTTCATCCTTCTTCTTTTGGATTTCTCTATGACACAGGCAATTCTTTAGTCCCAGCTTTTGTTATCTATGTTATGTCCAGTACATCCATCCCTGTCTCGGAGAAACACATAAAGCACTGTGTGTTAACCACTATTAAAATAAACTGAGTAAAGTAAAAGGCAAGCCCAACCATTTAATTTCAAAATCTTTTAATTTCAGCAGCTGTTTCTTTCAGCAGCTTGTAAATCTGTGTCCCAGATTATGTGGGCATACTTCTCACCAGTCATAGGAGAAGGATACATACCTTGGAGCATACCCAGAAGCAACATTTTTCAAGTCTACCTTAAGAATGGGCAGTTATTAATATATAATAAAATAATATAAAGAGATACTAGCATTTCTCATAACTTGAACAGCAAGTACAGTACTTTAATCATCCCCTGGTCTCTTTGTGATGTTATTCCAGTGCACTGCATGGCCTCAAATGAATGTGGGTGCTGGCCATGGGGTGCCATAGGTCTGGCTGCAACAGATTCCTAATTTTAAGTACACCGACTGACTAATGCTTATTGCTGCTTTAACATTTCTTATTTTGAATCTTTGATAAGACACAAATGACCAGGTGAGCTCCAGCAATGGCAGGAACTAAGTACTGTTGTTCCCACATTGGCAGCAGAGGAGTTAATCAGGCAGTATCTGAGATGCACACTGGCCCCCAGGATAAAAACAAAGCTAATGGCAAGTGACAACCTGCTCTCCTGCAGCTCCAGCTGCAGAATCCCTATGGCAACTTAGCCAAAATGAAACTGTCCTCACCCATGTGTCTCTGCAATTGCGGGAAGCTTTCTCTGAGTGCCCAAAAAAGCAAGTGAACCAGACAGCAGATATGCTCTCTTGTCACCACAGGGATAAGGTATATCTTCAGCAATTTTTTACAGAGACCATCTTATCCAAATCATCTCTGTAACAAAAACCATGACTACTTTTCACTCTATTCTTAGCATAAAGAATCCTCACAAAAAAATCCTGCAATGCTCAGTGGTGTGTAATTCACTGATCTCTGCAACAGCCACAGATCAGCAGTAACCTGGTCTTTTGAATATATTGTTAGCATCACAGACAGCATGAACAGAGACTGAAACAGATGAGTGTACTAAGGACATGTTAATAGTTATTTTAAGTCCTTCTTAATCCAGTCTCTATACTTGAATTTACAGAATCCATGCCACAAGCTTTGTGTTTCAACATCATTACATCATCAGACACTGCTGGAGGGGCCTCAACACACTGAGATTTTTTAAAAGTCTGAAAAATCTGAAGAAACCTTCAGAAAATATCAAACAACCTTTAAGCAAGTTACATTCCCCACTAGTAGCAGGGAAGGTAGCAGAAAGTTTTTTGCCTGTCAGCTTTTTTTATTACTTTTTTTTCTATACTATCAGTGAATAAAATTTGGCTGAGCACATAAATTAGCATTTACCTGAGTCTGCCTTTCCATTCTCTTAACTCTTGATATTTTGATTCCTGTATCAATAAAGATCATCTCACTTTTACTTCAATCTGCTTTCAGCTAAATATGAAAACACCCTAATAAAGTTTCTCCAAATTTAATTTTAAAAACAAAGTAATCCATTGAGCAGATTCCTTTTCCTCCTGAATAGGTGCCTTTTTACCATGTAGGTGTAAGTTGGGAATACAAAATGGATTTAAACTTGGTTTAATTAAATCCTGTTCCTGTCAATCTGTCTCCTCCTGAATAAATTACTTTATAATATTTTTAATCAAGTCAAAGCCAGGGCAGCTCAGCCCACAGTATCCAAAACCCAGTTGTGCCCTGTTTGTTCCTGAACCTGTAGAAGAGCAGTCCATTTGACATTATTAATGGAGGAGGCTTTTGATCATTGCTGTGGCACATTTAGTAATTTAAAGCTGCAATACCTGTTGCAACTACAGGAGGTATTCATTATTTACTATTTATCTATGAAACATTTTGAACATTTCTATGGGTCTTGGTAATTGTCTTATTTTTAATATAAATGCATTTTTGGAGATTTTTTTTTTTTTTGCCAGGGAAGAAACTGCCCTCCTACCTGCAAGGGAATTTCCAGATTTCCCCATATCAGAAAGGCATGTTGACTGGTGAAATCTTCAAGAGATACATGAAGAGTTGTAAAAGGTCATCCTAGCAGCATTAGACTGTATAGCCAGCTGGGACTTGGGCTGCGGCAGACATTTGTGCATTTGTGCACCAATGCAATAGCATTTTAACCTACAGCTGTTGATCCAGAAACTCTGGATTTGGATGTTTTGAGCCTCACCTTAATTTTCCACCGAAGGACATGCAAGAAACTCAGTATTTCCCCATTTTTTTTTTCACTTTACTGAATTGTCAGTCCAGCATATGTCCTCACACCCTGCTTTGCATGGCTCTTAGTGGGTCTGAGCTTGGTTTACACTCACAGGACACAGTCAGCAGCTGGAAAGGGACAGTCATCTTCAAATGCCTGATGTCAAAGAAGAAGAACTCTTTAGACCTTTTATTTCATTATTTTTGTTTTTGCTGGTAGACCAGAGTATGAAATATGAAAATTTCCCTGTAATCCAGACTGGACTATTAAGACATAACATTTGTTGCTTTGTTCTGTCTGTAGAAGAAAAAATGCTATTCAATCTTTCTTCACTGCAGAGACCTACTCCTGAATGAATTACTTTTTTCTGTGACTGCTGAGAAGTTGAGACTCCATTGTCTTAGGCTTAAGAAGGCCTCACTAGCATTCAATACACTTCGATGAAAAATATTCAAGAAAAGTATTGTTTAAATAGGAGTCAGGTATGTGATGATTTAAGCATACAAGGAAGGTGGGCCTTAGACAGCACGGTAAAATCCTATTAAACCAGCCAAAAACTGGGTAAAAAGGGTGTGGTTTTCATTTTACCCAAAGGGCTTTTGCTTGAAGGCACTGACCTCTGTTTCCAGTTGCATCAGGCAGTCAAATAGAGAGGTAACCTCTGCATGCAAGATTTGTCACTGTATCTCCTCACCTGCTCTGATGTGGAATTGCTATAATTTTTAACTTGATTTTCCTCTCAAAATTCTTACTGTCTGAGTCCAAGCATCTTGGAATGATTTAAATAATAACACATTTCTCCATGTTTAATGTTCTATTGCCTCACAATAGAATAATATACCCCACGTTTAAAGAAAATTGTCCTTCCATAACCAATATAATAAAACCCAGGTAATTTTTTATTTTTTTACAGCATGCTCAAAATCCTCTTAGAAGAGACAGTGTGATTTAAGCGTTGGTATGTGGATCACAGGTCAGGAAATCTGTCTCTGCTCCTCATCTGCCACTCAGCAACTTCACCATGTCGATAGAGGTCAGGCTGATCTGTGTCCAAGAAGAAGCTGCACAGCGACAGTTCAGGTAAGGCTCATCCCCACACACATCCTGCCATGAGAGTTGCACCTGCCCTGGATCAGTGCCATGCTGGCACAGCACATGCTGGCTCCAGGCTCAGACCAGAAATATGTTTGCATTTGCCTGAGCAACACACAAAGAGGTATCTGTGCTTCCAGATGTTCTCTCACTATCTGCATGGTCATTTTACATTTTAAGGAACAGATATTTTTGCATCTGGAATTTTATAATAACATTTTCAGTTAAACTGTGATTTTCTTTGGGATGATCCTATGGAAATTATTCATTTATATGCCACATTAGTTACTACTAAAAAACCCAACTCCTGTCAGGGTAATAGGGTACAAGCAGTCCAGGGAACTTATTATTATTATTTACCAGATGAATCTGGAAATGCAGTAGTACATGCTACACAATGAAAAGATGTTCAGGTTCCTTTCCTAGGGAAATTATTTCTCTTCCTTGTTTTGTTGTTGTTGTTATGTATTGCATAATCTAAGATGGTGATGTCTATATCTTCTGAATTATTAGAAACCTTTAGAATATGGTTTGTCTTTCATTGCTTTCAGGTCCCAAAGCAATTATATCAGAGAGAATTAGGACTACACCAGTAGTCCTACACTATTTTTAAAATAGATGAAGTTTTATCACTAGAAACCTACTATTGGTGCATATTCTGGATGTGTGAGTGCCTGCCCTTCCAGAATCATTATTTCCCTGATGATATTGAAAACAGTCTCAGCAAGAAGATGATGGTGCTACTGTACCTAAGTCAGTATGGGTAACATTGTTATGTTATGAATTCCAGTTTATGAAGACCTAAGAAATAGCTACAAGTTTCATTTGGAGGGCACCCTGGGTTCTCATTGTCCTGTGCTCTTGTTTCTGATATCTGTACCTGGCTAAGGACAGTTACTGCTCTGAGGGCATCAGTTCTGGATTGCCTACAGCCCTTACATGCAGAGATAATGGCATATGCTTCCTAAAAATGAGAATAAAATAAAGAATAATAAATAAAGTTATAATGGTGGCTGAATTGGATGACAGTTTGTTTTTGTAATTGTGCCATCTAAATTTGTTTGGCAAATCATCTCCAAGGCATACATAGTATAGTACAATTTCCCTAAATGGAAAGGAGAACACTGTATCTAGCAAAAGCATAAATATGCAACTAAATGCTGGATGAAAACAATTCAAAGTCTTTATTTTTAATTCCTCCTTACATCCTAATGGAAGAAGGAAGACATGGTAAAACAACAGCAGAGAACAGAAAGAGCATATCTGGCACGTAGGTCAAGTTTCTTAGAGTAAGGAATTTATTAGAAATAATACAAATTAATTTAAAAGAGTTGAGAGTACAAAGGCAAAGAGACAGAAAATCCAGAGCATGGAGAGGAGATGGTCTAGTCTTGCCTCCTCTAGAGCTGACCTGTAGAAGTTTACTGGCTTTGGACTTAGGTTTGCAAAACCCTATCTTGGAAAAAAATTGAACTTCTTACAAGGCATCCAGTCCTGGCCCATGCTCTACAATTCACAGAGAATTAAGTTCACTTCTTTGGTAACACACATTGGGAGGGGGTTTCGGGAAAGAACTGAGTTGGATTGACAATGGGACTGGAGAGGCTGAATGGTTTTATGAGAGAAATGCAGGATGGGGGAAAGAGTGCCAGCTTCACTCTACAGTGCAGGGCTGTATTTTCATTTCCATTCAATTTAGGAATACAAAACAAAATTTCTATGTTTTAGCAGGTAATTTTAAAGCAAACATGCACCAAAAAAGGCAATGCCACTACTGGTTTGTTTTTGTTTTGTCCATTTCAGCATATAAGCCACTCTTCTGTCTCAGGCTGTTTACACAGTTTTGCACCTTTCTGCATGTAATCTTACTATCTCTTATACAAGCAATACACATTCAAATGTAGAATTCTGATTTCTGTGCTGGCTAAGAATATAAAGCCAAATAGCTTAGAAATATAATAAATAATCATCCATGGACATTCTATTTCAGACAACTGCAGCAAAGAAGTCAGTGACTATCTCCCTGTGAGTGGGAGATAATAACTTGCTAAGCATTAGGAACCATCCTAAGATGACTTTCAAGCAATAAATACATAGACTAGTTTTTAAGGCACTATGCAGCAGCCAGCTATTTCTTCCTTCTCATACGTCAATGTCTTTTCCGTTCTCTCTTTCTTCTCTCAGATCAGGCCTCTGAAAAGATAAGTTGTGTTTCTATAGTAATCTGAAGAACCAAGTACAAGAAAGGGCAACATCTTTCTCAGAATTAAATAGCCTGTTCATCAGCAAGACACTGTGCTCATGTGTTAAGACACAGGCCTAGTGTACCTTTTCCTGATGTTTCTCTGGTAATAACAGCTCAAGCTTTCAAACCTTGGGACTTTAAGGAGCATTAGCCCCATGTTGCTTAGAATTATTGCAAATGTGCAAAATTACTTTCATACTTGCCCCCACAAAGAGAAGGAAGTAATTTAGAAAAAATTAATGTAGTCTAGAAAGAAAAGGCTCAGCTTCCATGTCATCAGTTCCATGGTACTGAACATGAGGGAGGATCATTTCTGCAGAGGTCACCTGCCATTTGCTTCAATATTTGCAGGTGCTTTGATAGGATTTGGGGAGGGCAATGGAGGTCTCTTTGTTAAAGATATATTTCACACATGGCAAAATCTGAACAACTGCTCTGAGCACTTCATTCTGAGCTTTCCACAGGGTCTCTACCTCTGCTGCACTTGGCTGAATGCATTCAATTTGGGCTGATTTCAGCAGTTAAATGTCACAGGCCTGTGTCATTACTCGTAAACATTGGGTACCAGAGACACAAATGAAGGAGCTGTGGCAAAACCAGGCAGCAGGCTCTAAAAGCTGAATAAATAGCTGATAATGATGGGGAAGACAGGAGAGTAATTTTGACCTTTCCTCTCTAGATGTGTCTTTCAGTTACATATTCATAACATTTGATATCGTTGAAGTGGCAGAAGAGTACAGAACATAAAAAGAGGAGGAAAATTGGAAAGTTGCAACAAGAGGAGACATCCTGAGGCTTTGAGTTAGTGATGGATGAATACCCCCACAGTACTTGAGCTGTTGCAGTTTTAGATGTCAGCTGAGCACCAAACATGAGAAATGAATGTGACATACACAGAGCATAAGTGCCTCACACAGGTAGGAGGAGGGGCTGTGAGGGTCTAGAGTGACTTGAGGGATGGCTTCTTCCATGTCTCCAGTTTGAAGGTACTCTGGCTGCACTTCCAAGAGGCCAGCAGGTCTTATCAAGCCTATTTCTGGTTCCCAGACTCATGGCTCCAGGCTGATAGGCCTTTTCTGTCAGTATTTTTTCAGCAGAAAATTTCTTTTGTTTAGCAGTTTTCCCTTTCTAAGCAGGCTTTCTTCCTGGCTGCTCACATCAAGGTTAGTTTCTTGTCTTTTTTCCCATTGCACTTGTCTGCCAGGTTTGAGTCTTTGTTTGGTTTATGGCTTCTCTCTTGTCCTTATCATCCCATTGACAAGGTCCTAGATGGGCTAATCTTACCAAAATTAATCCTATTATATCCAATATCCTTATCAGTGTGATTGATTCCCATTACTGCCTCATATATCAGTTGTTGATTAGATTTGCATCCTTGTGCCTTCTTGCTTGTGGTTTTCTCCTCTTTTTCTGATTTTTGCATTGGGAAGACCTTTGGCAAAACATCCTTCCTTCCTCTCCTTCCAACTCTCTCCTTCCACATGCCTTTACAGTAATAATTGTGATCTTGCTGGGCAACGAGGAACATGCTACCATCAAAGGGAACCAGTGTAACATCCAACATAGCCTGTACTAATTGCAGGACTTTTATCTTGACACAAAATTTCACCAGAAGCCAGCAGAGAGATTTTAAAAGGGGAATAGTATGTTGAAACAACTGAGTGCCCAAAAGACTGTGAGCTGCTTCATCCTGTATCAGCTGCATTCAAGAGATAACATGGTTGGTAACTCCTGCAAACAAAGAATTGCAATTATCCAGCCCTGACAAGTCAAACCAATCCAAAATCCTCCCCCTCTTAGGATGGAACACAACCTGCTGTTATTTAATAGGCAGCACAAAGAGGGGCTGTTAGTATAATGCACACATATCTGATGATCAGTCTGACAGTAATACCAAAGCTTAACTCTGGGAGATAGGTTTAAAAGTACAAGATGAGGTGAATCCCAGGATGGCAGTCACATTCAGCAAATGTCTCCAATGTGTGCCTTATTTGAGTTCTCAATTATTGTTGTGTCCAAGGTCTGACTTTCTCCTCTTGTGTCTCCTTACAGCTTGTCCTCACTCAGTTGCTGGTGCAACTTTTGTCCTATCCTGTGTCCATGCTCTTGTTTTTGGTTTTGTTTTTTTTTTTCTGTCTTTGATCCTTTTTAACACAAAAAGCTCAAATATGCCATTCACAGACACTGGAACCCCTGTCAGACAAGATACCCATTAAAGGTAAATGTAAATGTAAACTGTTAAGGCATCTGCAGCTGTAATCACCAGACAAAAGAGGTTTAACTGATAGCACTGAAGGATACCAAAAAGTGAAGATTCAAACTAACTGTTTGGTTTTTTTCCATTTACCTGTCATCAGTTACAATAATGAACATGGAGTAGGACAGAGCACAGTGAAGGAGAGTTAAAGCACCCATTTTTCTTTGTATAGAGCCCCAGATCTACCATACTGTCCATGCTCCCCTCTGCTACAAGAGCTTGTGGGCACCCCCACCACGAACAACACATGATGGATTCTGCTCTCCACACTGCTTTCTTCAGAAAATTCTGCTTTTGGGGGGAAGATGGTGTTAATTCAGACTGTAGGAAGCCTGAACCGTTGCAGTTAGGAGAGCAGTGTTAAGACAGCAAGGGCAAAGAGGCACCTGCTGCCTTTACATTAATCAACATTTCAAATCTATCACATGCCTTGAATTAATTTCTGGCCAAAAATCAATTATTTTTCATGCACTTAATACAAACCACATGCAGAAATTAGACATAGCTTTGATTGATTATGATTTTCTGATCAAAATGGTTATTTGTGACATTTTCAAATTTCAGTTCAGTAAACTCCAATTTTTTTGTTGACAAAATTGAAGAGCATTCCTTTGGCAATTCCTGTACCACAGAGACCCCACCTAACCTTGTATTTGAATATCATCTCATTGGCACAGTCAGGCCGAGGAAATGCCTCTGCTGCAGTCACTGAGGTGATTATATGGAACAGAAATGTCCACATTCACTCTGAACTCACAGGGATGGAGGAGGCTGTGCACACATAGGGACACACATTAATAGAGCTCAGTCAGGTAAGGTATCACACGGTGCAGCATAATTGTGCAGTTCACTTCTCCTTCCTTCTCCTCTCAACCAAATCAAGCTTTATCCAATCTTGAAGCCAGCTCTGTCAGTCTTGCAGCAGCCACACAGGGCTCAGAAAGGACTAATTTAGACTCATCAGGAGAAAATACTTAAAGGCTCATTCCTTAGTCATCACTTTGAGAGAGAAGTCACAGAACTATTAATTTTGAATTGCCCTAAAAATGTGTGATCTTTCCCTGAGAAAAGCTATAATTTCAGCAAATTACCACAAAGCAGGGCAAGGACATGCATAGTGGCACTTTTGGTATGTTATTGATTGATTCTACATGAGGCTCATGCACAGAGTTCTTACAGGTGGCTCTCTCAAAAAACCAGACCAAGACGTCAAGCCAGCATCCAAAATCTTGTGAACACATCTCCTGGATGCTTAGATGGGTTTTTCAGTGCCCTAGTTGGACTTGAGCTCTTATACCTTCTCACTGATCATCTGGAAACACACACCAAAAAAGGCAATGCCACTACTGGTTTGTTTTTGTTTTAGTCCATTTCAGCATATAAGCTACTCTTCTGTCTCAGGCTGTTTACACAATTTTGCACCTTTCTGCATGTAATCTTACTATCTCTTATACAAGCAATATATATTCAAATGTAGAATACTGGTTATGGCAGCTTGGGAATGGCATGCTTCTCTTTTCACCCTGAGATGCAATCTTGGTTGTCTATGTAAGACTGGAGGAAACAGTCCCATAGGAGCAGGCCAGTCGAGGAGAGAAAATGGTCCTCCCTTACCTGCTGAAGGACACTGCATGACAGTCATTTGGTGAAGTGTCAGTCACCTTCCCCAGCTGAGCTGTCTGCAATAAAAGAGTCACACGCTGAGTTCATCCTTTGGTACAGGCACAGACCTCTGCCACACTCTTCAGAGGCAATCCAAAGTAATTTAGTATTTAGAAAGCTATTTGTGATGTTACAGAAGTAATTCACATA
Source organism: Chloebia gouldiae (assembly GCA_003676055.1). NCBI lineage: Eukaryota > Metazoa > Chordata > Aves > Passeriformes > Passeridae > Chloebia > Chloebia gouldiae. The sequence goes on along the minus strand of QUSF01000020.1, from coordinate 1,915,177 downwards.
GCTCCTCCAAGAGGAATAATCTCAAAATAGATTTGCTTAGTGCTAATGAGAAGGTACTGGTATTCAATTGTATGTAGTTTCCATGCATTGAAAAAAACACATGTAGTCTCATTAATCTGCTTTATCTGTGAGCCATTTTCTTTTGCTTTTAATATTCTCAAGCTTAGAGAGTGCCAAGGGGAATACAGGACAGGCTGACTACAGAGGAGTTATTTCCTCTGAAATCATTGTCATCTGTCTGTCAGGAGTTCTTAAAACAACTGCAATAAATCCTGAAATTTTAATATGGTTCACAAGTTCAGAGACAGAAAAATCAGTGTTCTGACAGCTGGAATTGTGGTAGTTATTGACGATGTCAGGGTACACATGTTTTTGTAAAAGGAGATCAAACAGGAAACTGAACTGGAAAAAAAAGTGATTAAATATGGTTAGAAGACGAAGAATGAATGCTGGAAAACAGAGGAGTATGGATCAATAGAAATGAGTATGAAAGGTCAAGAGAGAAAAATGAGCTCTCTGCCTGGTTTCTTATTGTTCTACCTTGTAGCCAAATATATGGGTCTGTATTTGCCAACACCATACATGTAAAGTAACAGTACCCAAATGGTGGAGCATAGGCTGTTGTGTTAACTCAAAAAGCCAGGTAGTCAAATCCTTGGTTGCAAACACAGCAAATTAGACAGATTTCTTTGGATGGCCTGGCTGTTCATGGATCACTGACTGAAATCTCTGTCCTAGGGACAGCCTAGGGAGTGAAGCACACAGGGCACACAGGGAGGAATGGCTGCTGCTCTGCAGCTGTGCCCACCAAGGGCATGATCAGAGGAACCCAGACAGCCCAGCCCATGAGAATCTGCCTGTCCTAAGCCAATCACAGGAGGATGATTAAGCAATTGCCCTGTTCCAGAACCCATTAAGACTCTCAACAGAAGAGTTTTGCTCTGCAGTGCTCTGCAAACCAAGAGGGACTGTGCCCAAAGGACTCATTATGGGTTGTTGGAGTGCACTGGATCTGATGGTCCTTAGCAAATACCTACAATGCAAATGCATCTCCACAAGATCCCCACTGTGGAGAGGTCATCCTTGCAGGGCACAGTTGCATCTTTTGCTGCTGAAGATTAATTAGGTATTGGCTAGGACAGTCTGAAACTGATGTAGAAGAGTTTGGCAAGTTAAAACCTACATAAACCCCCTGCCATTTCAACATATGAGAGATGAAAAGCCTGAGTAGGAGTATGTCCAGAATGAGAAGGAGACCTTGAGTGACTTGACCTTGTATTTGGACTTTGTCTATTGGGACCTTGACAAAATGTAGCAGATTGGTTAGCAGTTTTCACCTAAATGGGGTCAGATGAAGAGGCAGAGATAAGAAAAGAGGAAAAAGTACTGCTCCCACTAACGATGGGGCAGAAGGCTACAACGAGGTCTGCTCTCCAGTTTTCACTGGGTAGGATCTGCACTGCTGTGCACTATGAAAGCTGCCAAGGAAGGTCTCTCCACTGTGTACAGACACACTGCCAACAAACACCCCCCCTGTGCAGCTCATTCATCTGCACACAAATCAATGCTTGCACTTTGCCTACAGATAGCTTACATCCATCACAGACATGACAGAACCTGTGGCATCAACAGCCCAAGAAAAATAGAGGCAACTAGATGGCACAGGCTGTTGCACAAAATAAACAAAAATGGTGAAAAACATGGGATTTTTGGTAGGAGCTAAGAGAGAGATGGGCTAAGTACTACTGTGGTTTCTGCTTCTTAACATATACAGAAATAAATGAAAACATATTGTGCACATACAGAAATATACTATGCAGATATTGAATTGCTATACAAAACTTGTTAAATTGCTGTGCTGATAGTGCACAGCCTCAGAAGAATGACAGCCAAGGACTTATTTGTTATATTCTAAGAGCAACACAATGATTCTTGCACTCCTTTTGCATGTCATGGATTTTAGTGGGAGATGTAATCAGTTTAGCTGTACAGCAATAATTGCAAACCCTCACAGAAGCATTGACTGTGGACTGACTGTGGAAAAGGCCCCTTTCTGCCTCAAATTCCCACTTCCTGTGAGAGGAGCTGCCAGTGAGAGCTGCTCACAGCCAGAAGGATGGCTCAAGGATGGCTTACACACACAGTGCTCACCCAGGACTTTCACCTGCTTGGTTGCCTGAAATGCTGGGTATCTGAAACCTGGTGGTAGGTGGTAGGTTTCTAGTGAAAACAGGAGTTTGATACTGAAGAGAAAGGTGAGGCAAGTGTGTGCAATACAGAAATTTCTACAACAGCAAAAGGTCCTTTCAGAATAATTTCAGAAGACCAGGAAAACCTGGTTGCTTTGCATAAAGTATGTATGTCCAAATAATAAATAAAAAGACAACCACTCTTCTTTTAAAATTTCCATGGCTTCCAAGGCCTATTTGGTGATTTTGGAGTTTTTACTGGTAACTTCAGATCATGAGTGAAAACCTGAATCTTGACTCTTTCATTTGTCTCTCTGAAGCACAGCTTAGGACACTCTGAGCTCCCATGCAATTGCAAGGGTCATTGAAACCATCAGCCCAAGAACATCTTTCTTTGCAGCATAATGTACTTTCTTTATCTGTTTGTAAAAACACAACATGGACTTAGAAGACCACCCTCCACAACAAAATTGGTGTACCAGAAAGTAAGGAAACAGAATGGCAGAGAAGAAAACCAGTGAGTGGGCATTCAAAATGCAAGGAGATTTAATTGACTGCAAATAATTAAAATTAGCAATACTACAGGATGGTCTGTGGATTCTTTTCAGTTTTGTTGATCTTTTATTTAATAGGCTGAGAAGCACTAAAAACTGAATACTCATCAGTGCCACTTAGTGCTGTTTTGATGGCTTCCACTTCTTATGAAGATGTTGAGGACATACCAACAGTTTACTGTGTTGGTTGCATGCACAGAGCCCATGGCAGAGCACCAACAAAGCAAACCACTTGGCAGATGTGGCAAATTCCATGATTGTTTTTACTCACATCTCTGCATCTGCTGGTCTGGAGCCCCCAGAGGGTCAGAAAGTCACTGCTGTCACCATGAGTACATAAGAGCTGCATGAGAAGTGACACAAGGAGACTGCTCACTCTCAGCATTAGAAGATTCAAACTAGACTTGAACTGCAACCCATTTTGGAAGGAAGTTAGACTATTACTATTTTATTAATTGGCTTTGTAAAATTTATGTTCTTCCTATCTTTAAGTTCCATTTGTTTAAAATCCATTTAAAATCAGCATTCAGATAAGGTAAAGCCTCAGGTTTCCAGAGGGAAGCTTGGATTGGAATTATTCCTATGTTCATTTGTGAAAGAACCATAATATCATGATGTCCAAAGAATAGTGCAATATTTAATGCCAAATTCAGCTGGCAAAGTAACTTTGTGTCTAAAAATACCATGGTTTTGTCCTTTGTCAAGCATTTGCAGTATTTTTCTGCCATTTATATGATACCTTTCTTTTTCTAACTAAGGCTATCGAAAATAGCCATGAATCCATCAAGTAACCCCACTGCTGTGTTATATGAACATTAGCTTTCCTTTCATTGAAAAAATTATTCACATTTTCTATTTGGTTTCAAGACTGTATGCTTTTAGTATTGTATTAGTGGCAACTCAGACTGATTTTTGGTCCAGAAAAAAATGCCATAAACATATGGGATTTCAGTAGGACATGTGATAAACTGTGGACTCATATTCCATCTCCTCTGCACTATTCATGAAACCTTACCCTAGTTCAAGAAGCACATGCACTTCCTAGCAGATTCCATCTTTGCCTTTTCCCACTAACTATCTTCATACTTTGTCCGTGTGCAAAGATATTCTGTGATCTCTCCCCATTCTGTCTCAATCACTCTGCTAATATCAGTCTAGAGAAAATCCTTTCCCAGATCTGTATGGGCTTCTTACCAGTCAGGGAGATAGTTCTGAGAGGATGCCAATACCTCTTGATGTTTGTCTGCTTGATCCAAATATTCCAGCTGAGCACAGTTAATGTCCACATCTGTCATCAACTGCCAGGTATACTGTGTCTGGATGTTTGTGGATTAATCCATGCATTCTAAGTCTGCACATTGTCTTCCAACTTTTAACATCCAGATTTATTACTAATATCACAAAGTAAGCAATGTAGTTAATGACTTTTTTCGTATCTCTTTGCTCCCAGCACCATGATTATCTCATACTCTGCAGTGGTTCTTCTCACTATGAATATACAGGCACTATTGTGCACTTTAAAGAGGATGTAATGGTCTTTCTCATATTTCCAAACCTCCTCTTAATGTCTAATGAAAAGACATGGCAGCAGAGGAAAAATTATGAAGGAGAAGAGATAAAACAGTAAGAAATCAAAACCAGGATTCTGTTTGCTGGTTTGAAAGAAAGTCGAAATCAGGCATTGAAGGAAGAATTCACAAAGAAATGTGGATCAGGAAGAGAAAGAGAGTAGCAAAAGTGGATAAAGAGAATGTGTGGAAGAAGAAAAGATAAATTTTGGATGAAGAAAGATACATCCTTCAGAAAGACAGAAAGCAAAAAGGCTTGCTGAAAATCTGATACAAAAAACAGGAAAGCAGGGGGAAAGAAGGGTTTGTGGGAGAAAAAAAAAACAATCCCATAACCAGAAGTACCATCTGTGTCAGAGATGCAGTTTCTGTTAAAGGAGAAAGGTAGGTTTTCTGTAACCTAGGCATTTTTAGAAACACTATTGGAGAAAGGAAAAAAAACTATGGAAGAGAGTCACAAAAAGTAGTGCTGGTCTGTTTGTCTTAAGTAAAACATCCTTCAGTTAATTGCTCACAAGAAAGTTATTCATCCATCTTGTGAAAAGGGATGTGAAATATTTTGGATACCATACTTAACCAAGAGTCTATGCTTGTTGTTTTAGAATACCAGGGATTGTGCCAGATGAATCTTTCCTGCTCTGCACACCTCTGCTGGTCTCCACAGTAGGGACTGAAGGTCACACTGCCCTCCTCTTGGAAACACAAATCAGTACCTGATTCTAATGGTGAGGATAAACATTTTAGAACATGTCCAGGTTCTTTAATTCCAGGAGCTGGTTAGTAAAATAAGCAGGTGTGCAGACAGCTTCCCTAATCCCACTGTACTGCTGATGTGTGCAGAGGTAATCCATCTGAAGTGCTGCTTACCTGGATAACAGCCTCTGCAGCCTGGCTCACCAAGAGAAATGTTTAAAGGGGATCCTCAGCAATGAGTGACCATATCTTTGAATTCCTGTCAGCTTTCACTCACTTAAGGTAGTGTACATATGCCTTCTTAATTCAGAGGAAAATATGATTTTGAAATTGCCATGACGCCTGGCATGTGTGCATGTTGTGTACAAAAGGACATGTGAATGCAGAATAAAAATCAAGGTCCAAGAAGCAGAACACATCAGCAGATCTCCCCATTTTTCCCCATTTCAAGGGTATTAACTTTGTAAAGTACTGGCACCTCCTTGCTGCAGTTACAGCTGCAGTGTGGACCTAGGCCTGTCAGCTGCAGCTCAAACATAGCTTATAGCCACTTGTTTCAGTGCTGGGGAAGGGTTTTGGTTTGGCTGCTTGTAATCTTCTTCAAAGCAATAGATGGTTGAGAAAGGTGAGCAAAATGGTTCAACTAGCAGAGGATGGAAATCTTAACTGAATGAGTAAATTCAATGAATGCTACCAACGATTTCTGGCACTGGTAGGTCTTGTGCTGTGGTAGCAGGTGCTACTGGCTGGTACAGGAGCTGCAGCTGGAACATCAGCTTTATCTGCAGAGCATGTTGACATTTAGTGGATCACACTGCAGCTTGTCTGTGTGCCCTGTTTCACATGTGTCAAGGATTGAGGCATCAGTTCACTGGCCTTTACCTATTTTTGGCTGCTGTCAAATGCAGCAGGAGGTGGTCTGTGAAAACACAGCCTCCAGGCAAGCCACCCTACCAGTGCATTCAAGTTAACACTGCATCCCAGCTGAACTATCCTGCACCTGCAGGACAACAGGGGAAATGTTCTTACATCCTTCTGGCCTCCTGATGTAGCACCACATTCCAGCACATCCTATTCTAGGTACAAGAACTTCATTGTAAAACTTCTCTCTGGCAGGTCAAAGGGCCTTTCCACCAGCAACCACATGTTCCTGGCACTATGTAATGCTCCAGACAGGAGTGCACCATTTGTTTTCATTTTTACAGTAATATGGTTGGTTTCCAATTATTCTGAAGTCCCCCTATGGCTCTACTGCCATACTCAGACCTCCTTTTTTTCCCTCAGGAAATGTTTGTCTTTTCCAAAAATGACTGCTTCATACAGTGAAGATTTAATTCTCCATTTCATCTGCATTATCATGGTATTAAGTGGCTGAAGTAAATAAGAAAATTTAGTCCGTGTCCTACTGTCTTTTTTTAAGCTCCTTCTACCTGGACAGATTGCTTATCATGGTATCTATTATCACCTCCATTTTTCATTACCACTTGCTGACACTAGGCAATTTGAAAACTCATTCAAATAAGTCTGTTCTCTTTCTCTCACTGTGAGCTGGGATGGGTTCATTTCCCTGAGTTCAGCACCCAGAAAGGAACAGTACATTTGACAATTACAGAAATGGTACATCCCCTCTGTCACATCCTTATTCATTACCTTTTTAAATAATTTCCTCACACATCTTAAGAAAAGCCTACCCTTCTGGAGTCACCCTCACCTGGAAAATGGTTTTTACCCTGCTAGTTGCTGCATTTTGCATGATTGCCATTAATCTACCTCTTAATAAACCACTTCTGCCTGTTTCCAGTTTCCATCTGCACCTGCTTTCACCTTTTTCCTGGACTAATGTGAGCCTTACTGGTATAGTTTCAGGTTTATATTTCTCTCTTGAAAGACCTCTCCTTGTTTCCTACCACCTAAAAAACCACCCTAATCACCCCAAAGTCCCCTTCTGGGGCTAATCTTGGTATCTGGGCATGAGGCTGCAGCCACTCTGACCTCTGGCTCTCAGACCTTAGACCAGCAAGAGCTGAAACTTGGGATTTTTTTTTTCTTATCAGAGGATTCACTGCTGCTGTCACTCCAGCTACAAATATGATGTTTTTCCATGCTATTATAAACACCTTGTCTCTTTCAAAAGTGCAGCTCCCAAGATCTCCACTTTATTTTGCTTAGTTTTCCTGGCCCTACGCCTGCCTTATTCCTACCAAAGCATCCCCTGGTTTACTGTCCTGTATCTCTTTTGATTTTATACCACTACAACTTACACCATTTTCCCTTGCTGCAATTATTGTGATTCCTAGGGTTTTGTATGCACAGTGCCTTATAAAAATACATTGAACATCTGCTCTTTTTGCTGTTTTCTATGCACAGGGGAAAGTAATTCACTTCTTTGAGGAAAGGGGTGTTGAGGAGGCACCAGCACTAGGTCAAAACACCTCAAACTTAAAACAGATTATACTTTGCTGGCAGGCAGAGAGAACAAAATGTTTCTTCAAGCAGTATTCAGGACATTTGGAAATCAAAGATAGAAATAAAATTGGTTTGTATGTATTTGCCTTCAGTTTGTGTCACTTTATCAAATATAGTAATTTTCAAAAATGTCTCAGTAATAAATCAGAAATAAAGCTTTGGAGAAACCAATGAATCTTCACTTAGTTTTCAAAGATGCTTTTAACTGGATAGCATTCCACAGATAGGCATGATCTTTAGCTGCATGGATATTTATTACTGCTTCATCTGTCTTATGTGCCTTTTAACAAACATATTAAATTGTCAGCTAGATTCATTGCACCTCTGGAAAGAACAATTTTGAATCCTTCACTTAAAAACTAGTTTTGAAACATCCCAAAGCAGTTATTCCTCAGTGAATCACAAAAGACATCTTGGTATTGTTAGAGAAAAAGTGCCTAAGGGTACTGCTGTTTTTTTCTTAGGAACCAGAAAAACAGCAATGGCACACTCACACCTCTGACACCTCCACTCTCTATGGCTCAACCCAAAGAAACTCTGCTTTTACAGTGATGCCCTCAAAAAGTGTAAAAAGGCAGTTACATAAGAATGCAGGGGAGTATAGTTAATGGCCAAACCTACACAGATTTTTACTATGAATCTTACAGCATTTTATTTCTCAAAAATATATATAATTTATTGCATCTTTTCACATCAGTTACTCATAATATAATCTTTCCAGGAGGTACTACATCAGTTGCTGCTCTCCTCTCTCACAACAGGAATTGTGCATAACTACATTTGCAGTTTGTATTAATTACAGAAGATGGCAGTACTTAAAATAATTATGATGTATGGACGACTGGAAGATTCCTTCATCTTTTATTCCCTCCCAGTGTGGCTTTAGAGAGTCTGTAGCATGCCAAAGATAGACTGAACTTTATGGTAGAAAAATTACAATCTCTGAGACAAAAAGAAATTGCAGTATCTTCAGGTGAATTAAAAGATTTGGGTTATATTCAGTATGAATAGGAATGTTTCCTTCTATTACTAAATAATGCTAAATAATGTTATATATACTACTTCTGTTAGTTCTGTATTTCTGTCCAGCTTCTCCAGTAAAAAATTTTGGGTGCCCTGCAGAATTTTGCAAATTAATAGTGGGACATCAATCCATCAGTACTGGAAACATTGTTCAATGTGAAAAAAGTGTAGGGGAATCATTTCACCCACCATACCCAAAAGGAGTGGGATCATCTGTGTGGACCTGAGGGTCTGGAAGTGAAGTCGTCTCTTCCTCTGTCCACCTCACTCCCTTTGCTTTGTGGGGCACTCAGTACCTCGGGCTGAGGAGCAGAGGAGGGGACGTGCCCAAGCTGTCCTTGGGTTTCTGGCTGAGCAGCCCAGGCAGCTGCTGGAGGCTGCAGGAGAGCACAGAGTGACTGGGCTGGGTGGCTGCTCACTCCTGGGGACTTCAACCATTTTTATGGAGCCTTCCTAACCTGGAACAGGATTGAAGCAGTGAAATTCTTCAGGGTGGACAGTTCTGAAGGTTACAGCCAGTAACATTACTTAATGTATTTTTCTTTGATTAGCTTTCCTAAATCTACATAAAATACAGGAGATGGTTTATTACTAAAGGATATTTTTCTTATTAGATCCTCTGTATAAATGGAAACAAAAATTACCTTCTGGGGATCATAAGACTCTTCTTGTAAGTAGATGGAAAAATTGGTATTTGCATTTCTGTTCAGAACCTTTAAGATGCAAATTCTGCTGCAAGTGCACGAAGCTTTACTAATGAGTCTGATTCAAAATGCTCTCAAAACCTGAACCACCAAAATCAGAGTTTAGGGTCTTTTAATATCCAAGGAATAAATCAAAGTATTTGAACTGCTTATGTGATTTCATTATTATTTGTGCCTGGACTTCATTACTTATCTTCCTCAATGCAGAGATCACATTCTGAGAGATAAAAACAAAAAATCTAGTTTTACTACTCATTTCCATGGGAGTTAATAGCTCAGTTACTTGAAAAGAAATGGCACATGGCTCACCAAGCCTGAATTTGGTTCGCAATATATAAAGTGAAATATGCTTATGCAAAACAAAATCGCATAAAAGTCTTAAAGGATGAAATCTCACAGTCATGGAACCCACAACAGAAGCAAAAATTGAACAGGAGAAATTCTAACTCTGCTGCTGCAAGATTTCACAATTTTTTTAAGTGTGGGCAAAGTGATTTATTTCTTTAAGCAGGTTGTTTCTTTACTTAAACCTTCCCAGTCCTCGGTGATAAGCCTGCTGCAAATAACACAAGTAAATGTGTGCAGATAATATTAAAAATGCTGCAGAAATGGAAAGGCTTTTCCTCTCAACAGACCTTAAGTTTGTAATTTAATTTTTGGTAATACTGCTTTTATTAAGTTATTTTCTATAACTTCAAAGTTAATTCCAAAAGGAATTGAGGATGGCAGAAACTACTTAAAAAACAAAGTGGGTAAGCCTACTTTACATTAACCTGCAAATTGAGACAGACAACCAACAATTTGAGGGAGAAGAAGTGACCGTGATGATCCACTTATGTGCATAACCTGGTTTCCAAGGAAAGGATGTTGTCAAAAACAAGTACAAAGCAGAGGGGAAAGAAGCGAACTCCCCTGGAATATTACTGGGTTATGTCCACAGTTGTTGAGCAGATTCCTTTTCCTCCTGAATAGGTGCCTTTTTACCATGTAGGTGCAAGTTGGGAATACAAAATGGATTTAAACTTGGTTTAATTAAATCCTGTTCCTGTCAATCTGTCTCCTCTTGAATAAATTACTTTATAATATTTTTAATCAAGGCAAAGCCAGGGCAGCTCAGCCCACAGTATCCAAAACCCAGCTGTGCCCTGTTCGACATTGCCCAGCTCTTCTTTCAACTAAGAATATTTTGAAAAGTACCCTGCCTGAATGGCACTGCAAAGCTTCCCACCACCTTAACAGGAATCCAGTTCTGCACAGTGAGGACAAGACTGTGATCAGTGGAGAGTAACTTTCCCTTTCCACCCTCTCTTGCTCACAGCTGCCTACAGTTGCAGTCAGGCATGAATTAATGCTCCAGGATGCTCTGGGTCATTACTGTGAAGCTGAAAAAGGTCTACTTTATTAAGCACATCCTCCTCCTAGATTTCCACTGACACAGCGCTGTTCCATCCTTCCAGCATGTACTTTTATACATCTGCTGAGCATCAGGCAAGCACAAAGTACACCCCGTATATTTGTTCTAGCCATCTGATTCTCTCAATGGTACTGTTCAAAGCAATCAAGCACTGCTTCTAGTTCTGTTAACCTGGGTCCCAAATCTTCTGTAGCTCTTTGAGTCGTCCAGTCTTTTGCCTCCAGCAATACAAAAGAGGCTGGAGATTTGAAGCTTCAGAATGCAAATTTTAATAGGCAAATGAAAAAGGTGATTGTGCTGTGGCAGTGCTTGGGAAGTCCTGATGTGCACCCTCGAAGTGGTGATAGGGTGTAAAGACATTACAGGCCAGTCCAATTTCAACTGGTGGTAAAATAAGAAAAAACATTTTAAAAGTGTGTTTCTTTATTAAAAAGTAAGTCACAGGTATCACTCTGTGGCTTGTGAAAATGTCATCAACTATTAACTCTTTGTGTGATTTAGCCACTTTGAGGTCATATTCATTAAAGATGGTGAGAGTAGAGAGAATATAATTTGAATGGTTTCCTTTATTATAGGCAGAAACACGCATCTATGAACAGAATGTGGGAGTGTTCAAGGATTTAACAGTGAAACCAGACAGCTCTTCGTTAGTCTTTCATTAGTTAGAGACTCAACACGCAAAAAATTATCAGTTACATTCTTCTAGTGCCTTTTATTTAGTGATCTTGGAGTGCTTTGCAAAGCAGATTCAGCAGCCAAAGGAGTTGCTTCATGTTCAGTGTTACAAGGCCAATCAGCCTGGTCAAGTCAGGAGCGTGGTGCCAGTAACTGATCCCTGGGGTCTATTCCAAACCTATGGAGTATAGATTCACCAGGGTAAAAGTCATTATCATTTAACAAAAATATTAACTATCAGGGTGGAGTTTTGCATATCTTGAGAAATGTCCAGTGCTGGCTGTTTTTTGTAAACTATTATTTACAAAGCCAGACAATTAATTCTATTTTGTTCAGATGTGGTGATGTTAGAATTGAGATACCAACAAGTCTCTCTGTCAAGTCCCCAAAATCATTTTGTACACTAGCTTTTCATTCCTACTGGAAAAAGTCTTAACCCCATACTGGTCTGAAACACCATCTGCATTGTCTTTATCGATGTAGTTCTTAACCTGAAAAAACTTCCACTATGTCCCCTTGAAGACTCTTTAATAAAAAGCAGCACAGCTCCTTTGGCTTTGCTGGCTTTGCTTTATAGCCTGTTTTGCAGAGCTAGTGTAAGCTTTGTTGACCTGGCCTGTACCCACTCCAAGGTAATAATAACCTACGGATGTGTGCAGGGACGGATGTAATGCTCAGGATTTGAAAGAGTGCTTGTCAAGTGGTTCACACAAAAAAAGCATTGGGTTTTTTGTTGCTTGCCTTTATTGATACAAAATTAGGTATATTTTTCTTTCTGAGGCATTTGTTGACATGAAAAGTCCAATTATTGTTTTCATACTCCTGGTATTATTTGATTGTTCCATTTAGTGTCTATTTCTTGGGCTGTTTCCTCCATCTTGGGGCAATTATTTTACAGAATTCTATGCTGAATTTCCATTACTGTCTGCTGGTGTAATCCAGCTAATGATCCATGTCCCCTGGAAACAGAATACATTATTCCTCATTGTTTGTTCTGCTCCTGGCTTTACCATCACTCGCTTCATAGACTGAGGACTTGGCTCCAACACTTGGCTACTGATGAGGGCAATGACAGCACAGGTTTAAGCAGATGTTTAACCCCCAGGTTACCTCTGAGAGTATTGGTGTCATCTCCAACTCAGAGTAGCCTAAAAACTGCCTGAATTGAGAGCAGGCACCCTTAATCCCACCAGCTACAATTACTGAAATGCACAGATTCAACAAAATTGTGGGGAGCAGTGTTACAAACTTTGATCTAAATGGTGCCAGAGGAGGGGGGATGACACAAAAGGCCACTTTGTGCCTGTATCCTACCAATGATTTCTCCCAGCAAGACTGACTTGATGGCAATTTTATACTATCTTCCTCGTGTAAAGCAGTTAAGTGTTGTCAAGATCAAGACCTTATTTTCAAATATTTATTTTATAATTTTGATGTAAAATTGTTGAATGTATCATGGCTCTTAAAACTGACTCAGAGCTATTCCAGCTGTAAAACCAGTAAGGCAGTAAAAAGTTCCTCAGGATCAGAATGTCACTTTTTTTTTTCTGTTTTAAAGGCATACAGCTCTACAGTAAAAAGTAATAAGCTAGAATTTCAGCAACAACTGATGTTTAAGCTCAGATTTCATGTCTAACACAGCTGGTCATCCTCACTCATGCTTCTGTGGAGGCAGTTGCAGAAAACACATTGACCATCAGGCTCCTGACTGAATTAGGAAACCTATTGAATGGGTAAGATACTTTTCCCTACAAGCTGAACACTTGTCTCCCTAGATATAGAAGTTACTGAAAGTGTTCATAAGATGTCTTCAGAATACAGAGCTACAGCAATAAAGTTTCTGCAGGGTTGATGTTAGTCACTGAAATGATTTTTGGTGGAAAAGTACCTTGATTTCTGCGTATCTTCAGAAAGAGATACCTACTTTGTTTTCTTCTGCAGTGATGAATATTGAGAGGGTCTATATTTTCCTACAAAACCTTACTTTACAACCTTGTAAAATACCCTACAGTATCAGAAATATGAGAACAAACACTGCTCAAGACCCTTGGGAGACCCTTCTGAGATGGCAGTGAGAGGTGCAACTGTATCCTCCAGGTGATATTAATAACTCCACAACAAGAAGGACGAAACACAAATGGAGCTTCAGGATATGTACCAGAGCCTTCCCTAGCACTATGTAGAGTAACTTTGCAGATACTATCCATGGTCCTAAAAAGCTCTAAAAATGGTGGCAAAGAAGGGCACAGGGATGGGGAGAGGGTGCTCTGAATGGCAACCTGGTTATCTATACAATGAATATGTTGGGTGTTATTTTTGCAAAAACCCAGTGAAGCATCACATACTGTCAGCCCATCCAGGGCATTGCACAATTAGTATTTTTTTAGAAGCTGTGATTTATACGATCTTTTAAAAGGAAGGAAAAGATAACCATTGCACATTCAATTGCCTGAGAAGGTAAAGCACAGATAAGAAATCAATGTTGCACAGAGGCTTTACAAAGAGAGCACATCCTGGTCCCAGATGAGCCTGACAATGTTTGCATTCTCACAGAGAAGAAGAGCTAATCAAAGCTGTGACACAGTTAAGTTCCCCTAAATTAGAAGATAAGGAGGAAGGAGAACTGAGATCCCCAGGAAATTATTTGATACTTCATTTGTGCTCAAGAGGCAACCCAAACACTGTCACTGTCAGAGGGGGACAGAAACACAGGGGAGGTGCTGATTCCTTAAGATAACACTGAAGGAGCAGAGCACTGCTGATTTGTTTCCTCAGCTTCTGTGCCCCAGAGAAATCTCACAATGACAAGTACACTGGAAGTTGCTTTTGTTGTTTATTGTTTCCTTTTCAGAACTTGATTTGTAATCAGGAATTTAACCTTTCTTTTATACATAGCTTGTTTCATAAATAAACTTGTCGAGCTTCTGAAGTTGAGATTAATCTTGTAAACCTGTGCATGTGTTTTGCTTCAGAGGCAGTGAATTCAGGGAGAGTGTGGCTTGCAGGCATTCTCTGAAGGGGAGCAGGTCTGGAAATTCATGAAACTGGATGTTCTGTGCACCATGTGGAAAATTTGGCTTTGGGGTTTGCAGCAGCATGTGCCACAAGGGGAGAATTGCCACTGGCAGAGTGTTAAGAGAGAAATATGGGGGGCAACCACAACAACACTGTGGCCCTGAAGATTATTTAATACAAATAAATGTAACAATGTTTTTTCAAATGTCTGATCCCATTTAAAGTGGGCATTGTAAATTAAAATAAGTTTGAAGGCAGCTACATTCCTTGGGCAGGAATATGTGAACTCTAATTCACTATGAAACAGGGTGAGGGTTACCTGACCTGTGTAGTTCAGGCTAAAAAATCTCCTTAAATGAACTTCTTTTGAGAAAACATTTGTCTAGAAAAACCACTGTTCATTACCTGCAGGGTTTCTACATGCAGGAATCACAACAGCAACTCTCAAATCCTACCACTGCTTTTAAGAGCCTAAATGTAGCTGGAATTAATTTGAGTTCAGTTTTGAGCCTGTGACTCATCATCTCTGTTCGTCTAATGGTAAGAATACATCTATTTCTAAGTTTCTTTTGGAATATAAGAATGGTTTAATTGAGTCCTCCTGCAGCCTCATGTGTGCCAACCACAGATTTGGAGTGTGGGGTCTTCCAGGTTAAAGCATGACCTCTTCTTTCATTGCTGTTCTGTTCTTTATGTAAACAATTTTTAATTAATTAATATCCTCCATTAACTGAGGAACCCGCATTACACATGACAGTGTGAAATGACTGCCAAATGCTCTATTTGTTTTTCTCCTGCATGTGTATCCCAAAATCCCATCTGGAAAGATGTTTCCCATCATTCATATGTGATGTTGATTATTTTTAACTTCAATTTGTAAAATTAAATATGGTACTAAATTAATTTATAGAGATTAAGTAATATTGTGTAAATAGCATTAATATTCCCTTAAAAGCAAAAATGCATCTACTAAGTTCTAGTTCTAAGTTGTCTTTTTTATATTTTATTTTTCAGATGTGTGTTGACGGTTGTTCCAGCTTCTGTTAGAAATTGTTATCTGGACTCAATTCTTTGTCTGTGCCAAGAACATTTAACTACTACATTATTATAGTGTATAATTCTCTGGGTGGAACTTTCAAAGAACACAGACTCTGTAAAACTGATCTCTGGAAGTGGTCCTGGGAAAGTGCTTTATGAAGGACTCCTGTTTCTTTTGTTGGCATAATGCAGTTAATGTTGGTAGTCCTGAAAATCAGATGTAGCGACATTACCCTTCATCTTTCATATTTTAGTGTCTTTGAGCTTTTTATTCAGTTTTATCTTGATGTGCTGGTTTTGCATTAATTGATTTGTGGTGAAGAGGAAAAAGGACTCAATAGTGAGTGCATGAGTATTTAGTCAACATTAGACCCACTACATCTGATATAATTTCTTACTTGTCAAAACAGATATGAAATGTTATGGTGTACATGGAGGGGAGATACCACACATTTAATGTTTTGTCCCTGGTGTCAAGACAAATGACAAGAATAAGTAAGGAATCAAATGCTTAGATGGTTTAGAGCCCTTATGGTTGAAACTACGCATAAAATTGTTCCTATTCAAATAAAAATTAAAATAATAATGCTTGTGTGTAGATTAGCCATGCAAAGAGATGAAATTTTTAGAGTCTGATCCCAGATGTAAAAAGGTGTCTGTTAGATACTTTTAGTAGTATTTAAGAAACTTCTAGGCTAAACCCCTATTAGCCTTTTCAGTGATACAGTATCATGTTGAGATCAAGATAAGCAAGCAAAAAGATTGAATGTGCAGGTCCTTCAGCAAGGAGAGGCCATTCTGCTTGTGGTAGTGAGGGCAGCTCCTATCCTCCTGTCCAGGGCGGGGGGAACAACTTCTGGTGAAGTGCTAACCACCCCACAATCATCCCAATTTGCCTGCAGCCTCACAAACAAATATTTGCAGAAGGTGGAGTATTGTAAATACAGGCAAATCCGGTGGGAAGAAATGATGATGTCTGACTCAATTTCAGAAGGCTGAATGATTTCTTTATTATAACTATTCTATAATACATTAATATACTATTTAAAGGAGATACTAAAACTACCTACCTACTGTTTCTAACTCACTCACAACTTGTGACCCTCTCGTGAGACTCCAGACACAGGTGGATCTGATTTGCCATCAGGCTCAAACAATCCTCAGGCTCAAAGAATCCAATCAAGCAATCACCCCAGGTAAACAATTCTCCAAACACATTCTACATGAGAAAAACAAGGAGCAGAAATAGAAATTGTTTTCTCTTTCTTCCTTCTGTGCTGCTCTATGAAAAAATCCTGAGAGAAAGAAGAATGTCCCTGTGACAGGTGGAGGAAGCACCAAGACAGTGAGTACTGAAACAAGTACACCGACAACCCACGCATGAGGACTCTGGAAATGAAGGGAAAATGCACTCAGGGATGCACATTTAAGAACACTGCAGAAAAAGAGCTGTCCTGCCTGAGAACTGCTGCCCGATTTTGTGTTAATGAGTCTTTTAAAACTTCCAGCTGCGTTTCATCAAACAGCTGAAGTCCAGGGCAGTTTCTGCAACCATGCTGGATTTGCACCTGAGTGTCATTGAGAATTTAATCTAATGTCCACAGTCATTCTGGCATTGTCTTCTTTCCAACCACAAAGAAATTAGTAGTTTCTTAGGGAAAAAAAAGAAACAAAAACACTCCAACTTTTTCAGTCTAGACTTTTTTATACACTTAAATTTTCTTCTGACTAGCAAATATTATTACACTTTGCTTTCATGTGATATGTAGGAACTTAAGAATCGTCTATTTTGTTTTTTGGTGACTTGTGTGTCTTTGAACAGTTGAAGTAGGGATGTTGTCTTCTTTTGGACGCTTACAAAGGAGGAGTTTTTAGAGTTGTACTTTGCTTTGATATGTATTAAAAATAAGATTAAAAATCTGAAACAATTTTGTTTTAGGAGTCACAATGCACAAAACAAAAGTAAGGAGTAAGTAGAAGAATTTCAGTCACCTTCTCATGCAAGATGAAATGCTTAAACATAATATAATTCAAGGAACATACTTCATACTGAGAAAAGAGGATCTATGCACAGAATTACTGTAGGAAACATTTAAATCTCTCCTTGAGGGGCAAATAATACCATACACTGTCCGTGTAAAAGAACAAGGAAGAGGCAGCTGATAAAAAGACTTGAAGGCAGTCGCCCTGCAGGCAGATTTCTATATGATCATTCTTGCTCCACTCCTCTGGACAATAGGGAAAAAACCCCACAGGGGAAGTAAGAACAAGAGTGGGGAGAAAAGTTTTTGCTCATCTAAATATTTTTGAATTCATGAAAGAGCTGCCAAAAGGCAGAAAGGCAACTCAGCTTGCTCCTAAACACAGTTTCTGTGGACAGCATTAAATCAGGTAAACAACTTATTTTTCCAGACCTTTTCCTGTCCTGTGTAGCTGTGTCATGGTCCCGAAGCTGACAGTGTGTGAACTGCTCAGTCCTGCAGCCAGCACAGCTGCGCAGTCATGAGCCACCCACACGCCACGTTTGGCTTTTGGGTAAGGATGAGGCAGAGGTTCCACATTTGCTGTGAGCAGCTGTGCCTTAGGAGGCATAGGCAGGAGGTTTAATATGGTGAGGGATGGTATCCACCAGCTCATGGGGAGGTTCAGGATTTCTGCTTTCTCCTGAAGGGAACTGCTAGATAAGTCACAGCCTGATGAGGATGGATGAGGGTCTGCTGATAAGTGCCAGACTATGGGCTGTTTCTGAGATGTCTGAGAAAAGTGAAAACTCTGTGCCTTTTATGGGTCTGCAAGCTGGAGAAGTCTGTGGCTCAGTGGACAGCTCTGCTGGAACATGTTGTCTGTTCTGCTGCAGTACTCCTGAGAAAGCCATCTTCATTCACCCTGTGCAGGAAACAAGTATGGACTTCCCAGCAGGCAGCAATTTGAGAGCCACAGGAGAAATAAGTGGGATGAGGAGGGAATCAGCCTGTTCTCCAGCTGGCAAAGAAAAGTAGTGGCAGGTTACACAGGCACAGCTTACTTCTTCTCCTGCAGACCTAAGGGATAGATCGGGTTCTGCTTATTGAGAAGCCTGCAGCCTCCCTGTCTTCCCCCAGCTTGCCAGCTGCTCCTTCCCAGGATAGTGCCACTGTCACTTACTGGGTGCCACAGAGGCAGCACAGGATGTGCCACTATGGCTCAGGGTGTAAAATCATCAAGGTGCTTTTTTGAGAATTCCTGTGTCCCAAGATGAGGACATTTACTCTTCAGGAAATTACTTTCCTGAGCATCCAGATGGCAGGGTGGAAGTTTGCTAGCAGGAAAAGGATACAGAAAGTGCAGCCCTGGAAAAGAGCAAACATATCTGAGAATAAGGAAAAGCAAATGTACCAAAAAGGATAACAACCCAAAACACCCAATTAATCAACCAAAAAATCCCACCAGAAAACTGCACCCTGAAACAATGACAGCAAGACAACAAAAAACTTACCATTAAAAAGAAAACTAACATCAAAACTACAACCCCTCACCTTCAAAAAAAAAAAAAAAAAGAAAAAACAAACCCAAACCACCCCCACACACACCAAAAAAAAACAAAACAAAAATCCAAATGAAAAAAAAGCCCAAACCCATCAGACTGAGATCTGGCTCCCCTGCAGTGCACACCACTGAATACAGAAGAGGGACCAGAAGCTGCAGTGAGTGAAGCTGTCAGCTGGGTCAGGTTTGCCATACAGAAGGGACAAGGTGTTACCTAGGGCAACAAAACATCTGTAGCTGCTTGGGAAGGTGGCTGCACCTCTGCAGCAGATCAGAGACTCTGCCTGCAGCAGTGGCCATCCCTGGTTGGCAGCTCTGAAGGACAAAACTGCTGCTGACAAGCAGCTCATCAGTCCCCAAGGCAGGGACAGGGCTGAGAGCACATCAGCACTCAGCACTGCTGCCCTTTGAAACAGCTCAGAGGTACCAGGATGCATTAGATAAACATCTCCATCCAATTTAAGCAAAATAATTTATTCATGGCTGTCTCATGAGAAAGGAAGGCACACCTTATTCAATATTTTATGTAGCTCATGTGATTTGCAAAGGATTTGTAACTGACAGGCTAGTAAACAACATTTTTTAAACTGCCACAGGAAAAGTGGGCAGTTACATTCAAACTCCTGCAGAAAACATTGGAAACTCAGGCACTGCTATGTCTTCTCCTTTTAACAACACAGTATGCTTACAATTTGGCAGAATTCACAGGAAAAGAATAAAAAGTTAGAAGCTGTTTTCTCCAGAAAGGCAATTATGCTGAAATGCATTTAAAGATGTCATAAATTTCAATTATACTTGAAAGAAAAGTCATAAAAATTCAAGGCTGAGATGCAGTCTTCCTTATGTTTAATTTCTTACAATTATCTTTGTTGTTGATATACATAGATGTTTATATTACATGTTAACAATTTTTCTCCCTTCCTTTTGTGCAAGTAAGGCTATTCAAAAAGGTCATATCAGCATTTATGAAACAAATTTTTCTACAATATAAAAACTTTCATTTTTTTTATCCTTCAGCATTAAAATCAATCCCATCACCAATTCTGACCTTGGAGGTGATGGATTGCACTCTGCATCCACAACTGTGCAACACAGTGTAAACAGAATGTAAGGTCAGGAGAAAATCCTACTCTGGGAGTTCATGTCATGCATTCAGCATTCCTGAGAACAGACTGAAGGAGAAAAAAAGTTTTAAGTTCTGGAACAAAAGAGTCTGTCTATAAATAATTTGAAGTGTTTTGTAGTGAGGACTGTAATTCAAGTTTGTCTGTTTTAAAGATAGTTGGGATTAAATTATACTTGTTGCAAAGCTTTTCCAAACTTTCTCTAATTCTTGAGATTACTGAGCCCACACTTAAAGCAGTAAATTCTGCAAACTTTATAGGCTCTGGAAAATTGGAAATTCTGTTCAAAACTGCTTTGGCATATTTTTATCATGCTAAATGGATAGCCAGCAAATAATGGGTCAGTCAATGGTACAGTCATTCCTAGCAAGAGAATGGGAAATGGGACTTTTTCAAATTAGTGTGTCAGAGTGAGAGTTCCATAGAACATTTAACCTCCAATTGTCAACATTTTGATTCAAAAACTAACACTGTCCAATGTCAATATCATAAGTATGAAGTTATGATATGCTTTATTGAGTATTTGTGAGGAAGAATGCTTAAGAAAATAAAATGCCTCTGTAAAGTTTTGTAGTGATGAGTCCCTGGCCCAGTACTGGTCTTTTTTTGTTGCTATTGTGTTTTAATAAAGTTTGGAAAGATTCACACACTGTCAGAATAGCAAATCATGGTAAGAACTTTGGAGCACTGCATAAACTGTACACATATCACAGGGGAGAAAAAACAACAAAACAAACCAACCAACAAACAAACCCTACCACAGCCAAGATTCTTACTGCCTTTGAAGAAGATGGGGTTTTACACAACTTGTTTTAACAGAGACAGACAATGGTTACCATATTTGTAAACAGAGATTGCAGTTCTGCCTGCGAACACTGGGACATTGCATTAGGATAAACAGTGGGAAAATATTCACAGGCTGTGACATCACATGTCAATCAGCTGAACAAAAGCACTGATGATCAGATTGCTGCAGGGCTGGACTGGGAAAGCAAGGACCTTTTAGCCTCACTGGAATGGAGTCCCTGGCCTGAGCAAGTCTTGGAGCACTCACCAGGTCACCAAACAGCTGAGGGGTCCCAGGCCAGATGCTTCATGTTCACTCTCATTACTTCCTAGCTGATGATGCTGTGAGCCAGCCTAAATGCTTCTTCCACCTCAAAAGTCAAAATATTATTTATAAATTGGCAGAGGTTCAGAAGTGAGACAGGCAAGTAATCCACATCTGGGAAGTGCATATTACAGTGATCTGCATCTTTGTCATCTCTGGCAGCTTGACTTTTTCAAAGAGTAATAAGCAACTTGATCAAGGTCTTTATGTGGGAAGAGGACATCATCTGATGCATTTCAGTTCTCATATCTATTAGAGAAAGGTACAACAAAATCTAATGCTTGGAAGCTGAATCTAGAAAGATAATTACTCTTCTATTATATTCTAAATTTTCTGTGGGGTCTTGTCACAGACTGTCACTAGGCACTCTTCTGGACAAGTAAATCTGCAAAACAGCCCTAATATTCCAGGGTAGCATCCTCATCTCAAGACACACGTGTAACTGTGTTACTGTCACAATTGTCACACAAGTTACTATCCTTAGTTCTTCCCTTTCCTCAGGACAGGCAGAGAAGCACCTCAAAGGAAACAACCACACTATTTTTTACTCAGATTTATTTTCATTTATGACATTTGGCAGAACCAAAGCCTGCAGCAGCTTCCCTCTGCCAGGTCTTCCCAGTACACCAGCCCTTTCCATCTCCTTGGCCCCAGAATTCCCATGGTGAGGGAAGGACAGAGATGCTGCAGGCTGAAAGCAAGCACCTCTTCTGCCTTCTTCCCATTGTGGACTTCTGCAGAGAGACATCCTGCATGGCCCTGTGCTAAAAATCTCCATGCTACAGCAGGGAAGGGCTGCATGATGCTGATGGCTCTTTGTCCCGTTGTCTCCATCCAGGTGGCTGGAAAGGATGAAGGCAGTGCTGTCACAGGAGGGCTCCAGCCCATGGTGACTTCTACAGGATTTTAACAAAACCAAATGGGATTTGTAGTTTGACAAGGAAAGCTCCCAGACTGTGAGTTGTTTTCCTAAATACATACCCTAAAGACCAAGTACAAGTTTTTGGTACGGAGACACAGCATTCTTGTTACAACCTGTGTTTTGCAGATAGGTCTATTGTAGTCATTTCTCAAAAAGACACACTATGAATCAAAAATCAATTCACATGTTGAGATATTCATTTTGAGTAATAGTACCAAGGGAACAAAAACAAGCCAGAAATGCTCTGTTGCAATATTTTCAAAATGAAATGGTCTTGGCTTTGTTATCTAATACTGTTACATTCTAAAATTGATCTATGTTTAGTGTTAATAAATAGTAAAAATATGTGAAAAGTGAGTAATGTATTTCACTGGATATTAATTTTCCCTAATTTATTTTCAGTTTGGCCACCAAACAGGAAAATCAATTATTCTCACAACTCTATTCAGTATAAGTAAGTCTCTTTTCCAATGTATTGCTTTCTACAGTTTCCCCATCTATTATGGAGACTCTTGCTTCTGCCAGTTGTATTAAGTGATTTTCCTCAGATGATGACTCCTGACATTTTCATTTACGTAAGTTCCCTTTAAATTTTTCTGCTGTAAGTTATGATTATAATGAGTTAGCCTCTACTGTATATTTCATTAACATAATGTTTATTGCCTCCTTTGAATAATAAAGCTATTAATTAAAATTATAGGTATCAAGGATCCACTGGGTATATGACTAAATATGACCATCTAACAATGGTTTTGATTATTTTCATTTTCTTACAAAAGGTTTTCAGTACACATTGTAAAGAACCTATCCAAGTCACTTTAAAAATCTTGGACACAATACTATAAAATGCAGTATAATGTTTTCCAATAAAATCAGAATGCTATCCCACTTCCCCCTTGTTGCCACTTAACTGGCAAGAACTATGTTGGATAAAACATGCTGTGTAAACTCCCACTGTTTACAGTTATTTTGTATCATTAGCCTCTCCATTTGGTGGCCATTTCCATCTATTTTTCCCCTCATTGTACAAATTGTACACTTTTATATGCAGAGTGTAAGAATGTTGTCTTTTTCCCATTGTAAAAGTCTTGATCCTTTTTTTCAGAGCTATTAAAGTGCTGGCTTTACTTAACAGCTCTTGACCTTGCTACCACCCTTAAGATGAAAAACTAGTTCAGAGACATTTTTGGGCCAACTATAATTTCAGCAGTACATGTGAAGTAAATATTTATTCAAATGACTGCTTGGGGCTAAACAAAAATAAACAAAAGTGGACTTCCACAAGTCCACTTGCATCAGGAGAAGGACCAAAAGTCTACATAAAGTGTTGTTCTATTTCTCAGTGGAAAGGGGAAAATTATAACAGGTGACACAAGGACTTAAATTTGGTGGGATTTTTTTTGTTTTGTTTTTGCTTCCTCCTGGGTGTTATGTTCGATCATATGATAAGTGCCATTATCTTTACTATAAAGAGCTGAAATTCCAGGCGTGGAATAAGAATAAATTGAAGACCATGTAGATGAGTTTGCTTATCAGGGGAGCCTGCAGAAATTACTAAGAGAATTGTAAATTTCACAGATAAGAGGCTGAGACAAAATTACAGTGCGGAAGTGGGACAACAGTCTTTAGACTATTAGGAAGATTATAAAAGAAAAATACAGTGTCTGCATTTAGAAAGGGATGATGGAGGAGTATTAACATGGAGCATATAACTGAAGGAATAATAGATATGTAAGCTTTAATTCCTAGAATAATATGGAAACGAACAATATTTTTTATGGATACATGGAAAACAAAACAGGGCTGAGGAACATCTAATACAGATTTATCAAGGAACAATCTTGTAATTTTTAATTTGTTCTGTTCTACTGCAGGATAGCATGTAGATAAAAGCAAATATATAGGTACCCTCTATCTTGCCTCTTTTAAGGCTTTTGATGCACTCTTAAGTAATATTTTCATAGCCAGATGAGAAAAGTTTTTAGATGGAATTCCCAGAAGGTGAATGTGTAGGGAGGTGGCAAGGAACACTTTAAAAGAGCAGCTACTTGCAGCTCACTGATGTACTGAATTTGTGTATCTTTAGCAGTTCCACACAAGTCTTCCTTAGGTTTGCTGTTACTCAATACTGTTGTTAATGGCTTGAACAGTGAAATAGGTTATATGCTTATTAAGTCACCAGATTGTATTAACCTAAGAGAGCTGCAAGCACTCTGGAGACTTAAGCAGTTAAGTATTTAAGCTGTGCCCAGGTTAGTATAACCTGCTTGTCATCAAGGCTAATTAATCACATTAACATCTTGCTAATGTGACTATACTGCTTGGGGTAGCTGTGATACCACTAAGTGGTACTGCATTATGCCACAGAGATTCTCACAAAGATTCTCTCAAAGCATTCCACACTTTCTCCATTTAATCACAATCCCCAGTCTGCTCCAGGTCAAGATGCTGATTTACTGGCAAGTCACTTAGGTACATTTAACATTTTACCATCATTCCTCCTGGAAACAGCAGACTCAGTTGTGCTGTGCTGTGTAATGGCAGAGTGAATACTCACTTTATGCTAGGATATCATCTTGCACAGCATCAAAATCACACACTGCAGCTCCCGAGCTTCCTTCCCCTGCAGATTCCTCTGTCCAAGTATTGATCAGGCCCTGTGTGTTAGAAAGGTCTGCATAGTTCCTAGTACGTACTCTAGAAGAGTGGTAATTTTCCTGTTTTACATGAAAATACATTAGATTGCAGGAGGACTATGGTTCTAGCAGATCAATGCCAGAGGAGTTAATATCACCTACTTTTGCCTCCCCCCGTTGTATAGTTCTAAAATTAGAAGCAAGCAGAAACACTGTGCAGCATCCTAATTGGCTTGTCACTAGGGTAGAGTAACTGGCCAGCTTCTGACTTAGCAGAGATCAGAAGGTCCTCTTGATACATGCTCACTGGTCTGCTGCTCAGCCTCTTGGGAAGAAATACTCAGAAATAAATGTAACATGTATTTAATTAACTAGAATTTTAATCTGTTTAAAGCATTTTTTTTTATCTGTTGTGGGGTAAAATATTTTAGTCATTCTCCACCGTGGAAAAAAATTACCTGCAGACATTGTAAGTCACATCCTGACTGCAGTAATTTTACCTTGTTAAAGGCAAAGAAGGGGACTTCACCACTGGCAGGTACAATTTTTGAGAGCAACATCAAAGTTATATTTAGCATCATATAATCCTTATACAGATGGCTGAATGTTTATGGTAGTGAAGTTTTAGCTACCTATGTGATGCCTGGGGCTCTGGAAAGGAAACCGAAAATGCATCTTGTTGGCAGAAGAGTTTATGTACTTACCTTAGACTAGGCTGGTCTGGAGAAATACAAGTCCTGCTCCACGTGAATTTCAGTCTAGGAGACATACATTAACTAAACTTTTATTACATTTTATTACATTAAAAACATGTCTAGACAGCAGCCTCAGCTGCACAGCTATCTTTGAAGATGTACAGCATATAGCCTGCAGCACGGTATTTCACAGCACCTTTTGTGTTGAAGCTCCTGACCCTCTGGCAAACAGCTGCCGCAGCAAGAGCAGCAAGATTCCGTCACTCGGGGGAGTCTCTGGTGGTGCCTCTTAACAGCACAACACAGCAAGGCACCTGAAAGCTCTGTCTGGGTTAATTAGCAGCACTGACAAGCAGGCTATGCTAGTGAGGCAGAGCACTGCAGGCGTGGCTGCTGCTGGCAGTGAGACAGCTTGCTCAGAGAGGCCCCAGGTGCAGCACTGGGCTGTGCAGAATGCCCCTGGCATTGTGACAGAGCTTACTGGGCCCCAAGAGGAATCGTTCCTTGGAGAGTGGGGACTGGAAAGTTTAGCTTCCAACTGGTCCATAAAGTTTTCTATTTTACACAGCGTGTTTCAGAGTCATTCTGCAACTCCTCCGAGACAGAGAGGCTGAGGGAAGGAAGCTGAAGCAGGTCTTAGCTGAGTTGTGTGTCATCGTGCCTTAAGGACTCTCCTTCCTCACCATGGATCTTAATGTTCCCACTCTCCCTCTACTTACTTAGTCAGCTTCATCTGTATTCCCACCTGCTCTCCCCTTCAACAGCCACTGCTCATACTGCTTTTATGCAGGTGAACCTTCCCTGGGTTATGAAGTCCAATCTTCTGCTGTCACTGAGAACCCAGCTACTTAATCCTTTACTGAGGTTTTCTTTCTTTTCAAGGCTGATAGGATCTTTTCTTCCTTTCAATCTTTGCTTCCACACACACCTCATGTTCTTTCCCTCTCAGGAAAGCCACTGCTCCTTGCCTGACCACTATTCTCCCCCTCTGTCTACTGAAGTGGACTCATGTCATTTGCAGCCAATCACCTTGATTCAGGGTAGTCTTTGGAATATGTGGCTTTTTTTCTGGTGATTGCACACCATTGCCCAGTGCTTTGGGATATCAAGTCCTGCAACCTTCTGGGAATGTGACTCCAGAATGGCCACACTGTGCTTCCCAGTTCTGCCCTTATGACCTACAGGACTCCCCCTCCACTATCGCCACCACCAGTAGGACTAAATTCAAGAGAAATGGTGTCAATCTAAGCTACTGTCTAATTTTTCAGTAGGCCTAAATTGGACCATTTCTGACTGACAGTGGTGGCAAGAAGAGTTTCAGCAACATCAATGACAGTAATTCTAGCCAGCCCTTTGCTGTGTCTCTCCCACAGTTGTTAACACTACAGAAATAGAAAGAAATACCATTTCCTACTCCCCAAGAAGGAACATTTCACCAGTGCAGCTGTGTCCCAGGGGAAAGAAAGCCAAAATGTGCAGAAACTATAATAAAATAAGACATAATGTTAAAGTTAATGCTTTGTGATAGACCACTGGCGAAGCTGCGGGTTGCCACAGCAACAGGACTATACACACCAGGCTGCACTGTGGGGCTGCTGGAGCTGCACATTGGAGCTGCTTAAAGGTCATCATCCTGCTGCCCTGAGCAAACACATCAGCAACTGTTTGCAGCCAGCTCTAGACAGCCTGGGACCAGGGAAAAATCAATCCAGTCTGAGGCATGCCTTAAGATGCTGTCTACCAGCAGTTAAGCTGTAATCAAGTGCAAAACATGCATAGGTTATCTCAATCATCAGTGAAACAGCACAAAAAGTCCTGCTTGGTCTTTAGTGTTGCCCTAGCTTCATCTCCTGTTGTAGATGCAGGCGAACCCAGTGGGAAGAAATGACAATGTCTAACTCAATTCAGAAGGCTGAATTATTTCTTTATTATAATTATGCTAAAATACATTCATATACTATATAAAAGGAGGATACTAAAAACTACATACTACTTTCTCCTACTCTATCTCTAATCTAACTAACTCGTGACCCTGCTTGTGAGAGTCCAGCCCCAGGTGGATTGGATTGGCCATCAGGCTCAAACAATCCTCACCAGAATCCAATCAAGCACTCACTCCAGGTAAACAATTCTCCAAACACATTCCACATAGGAAAAACAAGGAGCAGAAATAGAAAATGTTTTCTCTCCATTTCTCTCTGTGCACCTCTATGAAAAATCCTGAGAGTGAGAGAAATGTGCTTCCCACAATCTCCACTGAATGCTGGAGAGCAGGGAGCAGAGAGGAGACCTTATGATGTTTCAGCTTCTGCTCTGGATATCCACATATCCTTGGACACAAGTTGGAGAAGCCTCGAGTCTACCTTGACTTGCCTTCCTTCCTTCTCTTCAAGACCCAGGATCTAGGCCAGCCCAAATTAAATGAGTCTTGTTTTTGTACATATCTGTATCTGTTTTGCAGTTGTATGTAGCTATTTAAGTGGGGTGAGAATGAAAATCTAAGTTATTGGTAGGCAGTGGGTGAACATGGTAGCCAGTGAGCGATACCACAGAAAAATGGGAGGAAAGCCCCTGAGGGGTAAAGCAGCTCATGAACCCTTGCATGCAGCTACAGACATGAAAAAGCTGCTGGAAGACTCTATGAACCAGAAGAAAAAACTTCTGAGGCAAAGCTGCAGTTTTAGAGGGTTGGATGGGAGACACTGTTCAGAGAGGTTGGCAGAGTCAGTCATGTGTCTGAGCAAGGACATCCCTGTCATGGAAGTTTGCCTATGTGTGTGTGAGCCTGCCCTAATGTGCTCAACAATTTTTCCCAGTTACCTCAACTGTCATCAAAACTAATCATTCATTGTCTGACACTGTGTTGCTATTGATTAATTGACATGTAACTTCCTAATACCCCATTCCCTCCTCACAGACTTTTTTGTGTAATTCCTCTCTTGATAACTCTTCTCCTTCACCTTCTGATTTTTCCTTTGTTTCCCACCATATGAATATAAATGAATTCCCAGATGTGCATTTCTTCACACACATTATCCATGCCCCAGCAACTGAATGCACCTGTTCTTCTTACCCACTGTGTCCAAGGGTTTCTTGGCACAACATGCAGCCTCTCTACAGAGTGGTCCAAAAAAGTAGTTCTCCACCACTGCAAGTAACTGGCATGTTCCAAAGAGAAATGTTGTGATTAGAATCATTAACTAAATAACTTTTATCATAAGCTTTTATTTTGTGTTCAGTGTAATGATCTATATAAACAAAGAATGAGCACAAGAGCACATCCATGGTCAGATAAAATGATCAGTAGTATTCTCCACGCAAATTTGAGGCACAATTATACTCTAACAGTTGTATAAATTTTCTTTCAACTTGCCTATTTTTAACCACACATGCACATGAAAATGTTTTAAGAGCAATATTATGGTTGGAAAATCCAGTACTGAAGAGGATGTGCCAAAAAAAGAGCTGTCTGTGCCACTTGATTTACATCCCTTTGTTCTGCATGGCACGCTCTCATGCTAATTGGTAAACAGGATCCTGCCTTATCAGGTGCGGGAGACAGCAGCTGCTGGCCAGAAAGATCAAGATGATGAGAATCCTATTTCACCTGTTGAAGAAGCTTTTGGTGAAAATCCTGGCTCCAAAGTCAGACTCTCTTAGATAAGACTATGTGGCAGGCACAGGGCTGGGGCCCCATTAATTTTCAGGGAGAAAAATTGTAGAGGTACAATATTGTTGGAGAAAAAGGATAATCTTCTGAGGATTAAGATGATGAAAGTTGTCTGGAAGAGCTGGGGACTATCCCTGCTTCTGCCACAGAATTCTTCTGTGATGCCAGGCACAATGCTTAAAACCTTTCATAGATGAGCAGCAGCTAAGTATGGCCCCTTCTGAGGCCTCATTTTCAGAACTGCTGCAACCAAAATCCATGCAAGGTCTGCTCTGAGAAATAAGGTCCCAGCTGCCTTTCTACTATTCGTTCAGAATATGCCAACCTTCTATCTCATGGAGACATTCTATTTTCTAATGCTATGAAGCACATATATAATTGTGTTAAGAACCATAAAAGAACTCCTAAGCCTGTCTTCAGGTATTTTGAAGAAATTCCAATACCAAAAAGTGAGACTGGAGGATTCAAAGCTCTAGAGAGGGACATAGCCAGAGATATTCAGGTGCCCCCAAAACCAGACATCTAGTACCACTTTCCGATTTCCAATGTATTAAACTGAAGGACTCGTCATTATCACCTAAAGTCCATGTGAATTATGTGCCCTTTTGGTGCAGGAGACCAGAGAGAACATCCTAGGACAACCAAACCAATCACTGCCAGGCAAAGGTGTTCCTTCCACAGTCTTTAACTCAGCTTTTCAGCAGAACCCTAGATTCTTCCCCTGCTTCTGGCCCTTCCTTTTCTTGTCCAGACTGGTTTCTACATTTACCTGCCCTAGTCTGACTCTTGTTCCCCAGCTTTTTCTCCAAACTCAGTATTTTGTCCTCATCAGCTCTGTTGGCCCATTTCTTCTACAAGCAACTCATTTCTCCTCTCCTGACTCCTTTACACGTCATATCTCTTCTTCCTGCCATAGCAATTCTTAGGGTCATCTTTATTGTATGTGTGCATATTTAAAGGCCCACTGCTGCTAAACCTCTCATTTGGCACAGATCCCTTCCCCACCTACTTTTTAAAATTATTATTATTTCACTGAACATCTTTCCCAACCCTCCCTCCGACTTCCATTCCTAAATTGTCTTGGACCACTTGAGGTTTCCTCCAGCCTTCTATACCTGGCTCGTATTTTCTGCACCTCCATACTCCACGCCGCTTAGAGGACAATGAAGAGAGGCATCCTGCGCCGAGCCCTGGGGCCTGGCGAGCCTCAGCGCGAAGAAAACAGGAGCGAGCACCGAAGAACCATCACTCCTCCTGGTGCTCGAGGCTGGCACAAGTTCAGCTGCTCTCTGAAGGCAGCATATGAGCAGTCCGGTCACGCACGGCAGCGGCAGCAGGAGCAGGACGAGCAGCGGAGCACACCCGGGCACCCCCGGCGGCCCTGGACAAAGCGCGCTCGGTGTGAACCAAATCTCCAGGGATGCTAGCAGTACTTCTCACATTTGAACCCGCCTGCCTAAGAAAGCGCGGCAAGTGTGGTTATTTGGGGTCCACGCTGCCTAAGCTGCCTGTATCTAAGTATACCCATGCCATGTGTGCCAAGGGCAGTGCTCCCACGGCCTGACTTCGTGGACACGGCTCCCTTTGTGCTCCCACCCCCTTGGCCACAGTTTCTCAAACTCTGACTGTCCCCGACACGAGCGCGACGGTCTGAAACTGGTAGCAGGTGCTGCCCCTTCCGAAACTCCTCTGCGGGAAACTCGAGCAGGGCTGGCGTTGCCGCTCCATTGGGCTGCGCCTGTTTAGTGGCAGTCGCGGGGCAGAAATCGAACTTTGCCTGAAACAGTTGAAAATGTAAGGAATGCCAGGAGTCATTTCGACGGGAGTCTCCCTCCCTCAGTATTTAACTGAGCGCGGCCCCTGCCGGCACCGCGCGGCAGCCGGACCGCTCGCTCTGCCCAGCCGCCCGTCGCTCGCTGCTGTGAGCTCGGGCTCAGCGCACAGGTCGGGGACTGCAAATCCAAGTGTCACTGCAACAGGAATGATTATTACCAGATGCTAATTACTCCTTAATGTATGCTAATCACTGCTGCATGCCTGCTCAGCGCGCTCAGAGCACCGGCTGCCAGGCAGGAGGCACTCGGCTGGAGCGGAGCGGCTCCGCGCAGCCTGAGCCCCGCGCCGAGAGCCGCCACCGCGCCCCCACGGCTACGCTGTGCTCACACAGCGCTCTCCTCCGCGGCGCCATCCCGCTCCCGAGGCGAGGCCGCCGGTGATTCCTGACTCCCCCGAGCTCCAGGCTTTGCCTCGCGTAGGTTTGTTTCCTTCAGCCGGGAGACAAGCGCCGCCGGCTCCCCCCGCGCCACGGCAGGCACCGCCGCTCACCCACCACAGGGGACCCAGCAGGTGCCTCCCCCGGCTGGAGCGGCGATGATGATGTTTTGTGCGGGGACGGGAACACCACAGACACGTTCTAAACTTTAAAACCCGCTGCCTGGACATGTCTCCCAGGACGCCCTGCAGGAGCAGCGTCGGGAGCGGGTCCCCTCGGCAGCCGCTGCCCCGGCCGGGAGAGGCGTCCGCGGGCCGAGG